>WNYA01000048.1:244463-405616 GCA_019512145.1 Engystomops pustulosus
GACACTGCAGGCTGTATGATATTATTGGAGACTATATGATGGGGGCTATATGAAGACATAGGAGGCTATATGAAGACATAGCTGATATGATAACTTTATTATACAATGTTGCAATGGTTTAAACACTCCTCTTTCCTGTCTGCAAGCCGATACCTTGATATTGTAGAGTGACAGTGATGCTCCCAGTGGTTACACATGTCCACTGTGTAATATAGGAGACATGATGGACCAGCGATCCAGGACTCCTGCTGATGTCTGCTCCTCCAGCACGGGGAGAGGCAGCACGCTTCAGGTGACGCACTTGTATGACCTGGCTACACAGGTAGTTGTATCACATGACATGAGAACACGGGAGAGCTTCACCTCTGCATATATTATGTTTAATTGCCCTGAACCTGCAGAATCTGCAGTAGATCAAAGGCTCGCCTCCTGCACCAGGCCTAATCACTTTTTGATGAATTTCTTTTTAACTGCGCATTTTGGTTAAAAGGAATTATCACATTCACAAAGTATTCCATAGAGCGCTCAAAAGACGTGTCACCTGCAGGGGGAAATTCACTCACTGGCTCTGCGCCCACCAATTTATTTTTCTTTCTTTTGGAAGTGATATCTGGTTAGACACCTTTATAGTAAGGTAACAGTAAGAAAGATGCTGAAATCAGCACCAGGATATCATACAGTGATGGCAGCCGTACTAGACATAGTATCAATACATCCACCAGGACACATATCATAACCGTGATAGCGCCTACGATCGACATAGTATCACGTACACACCCTGATATCATACAGTGATGGCAAATCGTACTAGAACATAAGTATAACTACAAGCACCAGTGATATATACAGTGATGGCAGCCGTAAAGACATAGTGATAATAACTCACCAGGAGATCATACAGTGATGGAAGACCGTACTAGACAGATATACAGCACCGAGGCTATCATCATACAGTGATGGCACGACTAGCATAGATAATACAGCACCAAGGATATCATACAGTGATGGCAAGAGCCATACTAGGACATAGTAAATACAGCACCGGATATCATACAGTGATGGCAGCCGTACTAGACATGTTAATCAATCACCAGGATAATCATACAGTGATGGTCAAGCCGTACTAGACATCGTATAATACACACAGGATATCATACATGATGGCAGCCGTACTAACTAGTAAAAACAGCAGCCAGGATCTCATACAGTGGATGGCAAGAGCCTGTAGCCTAGAACATAGTATATAATACAGCACCGGATATCATACAGGTGATGGCGCCCGTACTAGACATAGTATAATACGCAGCACCAAGGATATCATACATGATGGCAAGCCGTACTAGACACTGTATAATACAGCACCAGGAATATCATACAGTGATGGCAGCCGTACAGACTATAGTATATACAGCAACCAGGATATCTACAGATGATGGCAGCACCGTACTAGAACATAGTATAATACAGCACCAGATATATCATACGTGATGCCGCCGTACTAAGACCATAGTATAATACAGCACCAGGATATCATACAGTGATGGCAGCCGTACTAGACATAGATAATACAGCACCTAGGGAAGATCATACTCGATGGCAGCCGTACTAGGACATAGTATCATCAGCACCAGGATATCATACAGTGATGGCAGCCGTACCAGACATAGTATAATACAGCACCAGGATATCATACAGTGATGGCAGCCGTACTAGACATAGTATAATACAGCATCAGTTCCAAGATATAATTGAGGGATGATAGGATAGTAGAATACAGTATGAGCACCAGACAGGATATCATACCTGAACAGCAGCTATACTGAACATAGGATGCAATATATAATACATTTATATGTGATGATATTATATAATACCACCATACATTTTACTTGTTTTGCCTAAAAGGAACCCAATTGAAATCATCAATCCATACTGTACAGCATATATGTGCTGGAGCGTGCTATGAGATATTACACATATATAATGTTTAGGGTTCTCACATACGTGTTCTTCCTTTCACTGCAGCAAGGCTGCCTATATCCGCTCCATAGACTGAAGCACAATGTGTTGTCATACTACCCTCATACACTGATACACTGTGATATACTGCACCCAAATAAAAGGGCCATTCATTCTCAGTAGGTGATGGTCCGAGGGTCTTACAGTGCACCTGGACACCTACATCACATCTTAGCTGTATACATTATTATATAGCACTACTGAATCCTCGCCCGTGACCCTGAAAAACCTCACATCTCATCGGCCGCACAGGAAGGATCAATAGATTTTTCATCTTCAGTTCTAAAATGGGAATTTATTGTTGCTTATAAAAATATCCCAGATAAATGCTGGATGTAGAGGAGCAAAGACCCCAAAAATCCCCTGTAAATATCAGGTCCCCTATCCGAGAATAGAGAGACGTAAGGAGGAGCCCAGAATCTCCTATAGTCACTGTAATCTCCGATCTTGGAAGGGTGCTCCAGATGGATGATTATTGGGGCTGGTTTTGTGCTCCATGAGGCTTTCCTTGAAGCAGGGGACCCAAACGGGCCAGTACAAAACTGGTGAAGTGTTCTGGGAAACGCCACAACGTCGCACAATCTCAGACCTGTCCTGTGCGGCTGTGATAAGGATTTGACCTCAGGCCGATCATGGGATCTGTCTACAGGCTCGGTTTTTTAGGTTTGTTCTTAAGTTTAATTTGTATGTAAGTTGGAACTGACATATTTTATAATTGTATCTCCGGTTTTTTGGGTTTTTTTTGTCCCAGTGATTATTGGATTTTTAACATTTTTTTGCTGTCAAGGATTATCAATAAAACTTCATTGCGGACATTTTACAGCTGATCATTGCAGCCTGGGACTAAAGTAAAGCTTCCAGAGAGGTCACAGAGAGGGGGCAGAGAGGTCCGTCTGTAACTAGGGGTCGTCTGTAATTCGGGTGTCCTTAAGATGGGGATCGCCCTTACTGATATGGCTAAAAAGGTTGCGGCAGTTGTGACAACATCTTTCATTATTAGCCTGGAACCAAATACGACCAAACGTAATCTATGACCTGTATAGACACCAAAGTGTTGTCTGGGGACTTCATAGATTTAAAGGAAATTTACCATGAAAATCCATGATAAAACACTCACTCTATGCTCACTCATAGATCCAGGCACCGTAACTGTGATTAACTTATATTTGTTATCCATGGCCTCCTTCCTTCTAAAATCAATGGCTCTGGGGGTGTTACCAGAGCCCCTCTGTTCTCTAGATTCACAGGCTCTTACACAGTCTTACCCACTATTCTGCTCTGTCAGCACTTCCCCCTTCCCTCTCCTGCTATAATCTCACACAGTGGGAGGAGAAATAGCTCCTGTACAGTGTAACAGCATGTGAATCTGCAGTGCAGAAGGGCACAGGTGTCACCCAGAGCCCATTATCAAAATTTTAAAAAGTTAATAATAGGAGGCCATGGATAACAAATATAAGAAGATTACCGCAGTCACGGTGCCTGGATCTATCATTCTTGAATTTGATGGTAGATTTCCTTTATGGTTGTGTGTCGACTGTATAGATATCAAACTCTGGTCTGGGGTGTGTTTAGATTTTAGCATTTGGTCTGGTTACTAGACTGGTCTGGTGTCTGAAGACAGTGTATAAATAAATATATATTATTGTGTGGTGTTCTCATATGGAGTGGGTTTCTTCCAGGTCCTCCGGTTTCCTCCCACACTCCAAAACATACTGGTAGAGTGATTGGTTTGTGAGCCCCATTGGGGACAGGGACTGATCTGGCAAGTTGTGTGCAGCGCTGCGTAATCTGTGTGCGCTATATAAAGGAATTATTATTTTATTCTTTCAACCTGAAATGTTTTTTGGATCTTTGGGTCTCGTATTGTAAGGGGTTCTGAATTAACATTATCTGGGCTGGGGGTTGAATAAATTAACAGTTGGTCTCAGGTTTCTAAATTTATTTCATTTGAGGTCTCATTTAATTTGAGAGTCTGGTCTGGTGACTCATTAATTCAGACACCTAGAATTGTAAGTATTTGAAAATCTTGCATAGAATGGGGAGAGTATGTAACTATGTCTATAGCAAGGACTAAACCAGGACCCTGTTATGGTGCATGGTTTTAACCCTTAACACGACTCTTGAACTAAGTACTAACTGTGCAATTCCTCTGCACTGTGGAATCTTGTACAGGTTCTAACCAACCAGCTGCTCACTCCAAGGGCCCCTGTAAGTAGTAATGTATATATGGTAGTAATGATAATATTGTGTAATGTGGTAGTAATGCCGCTGTGCTGGCCCAAAACAACTTCAAAGATGCTACAAATGCCTTTAATTCACTAGGTGAACCCTGAAAATAATCCAAACCTACAATTTCCCAAACCGCTGTTCCAAAATCCCGCTCCATCTTTGGCTAAGTTTAGCCGCAGTGTTCCTGTCCGCTGCTGAATGACTTAAGATGTTTACGGAGGAAAAGCAAATTAAAGGATGGCTTCTATGTCAAGTAATAATCCAGAGACGTCAGTGCAGGGCAGAGTCCTGAACAAACAAGATGATGGGGTGAAATGTGGGGAACTCGCATAAGATCCCCAAACCATGAATCTGGATACCCTGAACTGAATGTAGCAGGACTGTAAAATATGGATTTATATTCCAGGATCGAAGCTTCACAGCAGTGTGAGCGCCAGTGCACATGGAGAAGCTACATTCCCGTAATATAAACCCAAATATCACAGTCCTGCTGCTACTAACATACACAATGGTATGGTTACACATCTATCTACATCATGGTCCCACCTGCTTCTATCTACAGTGTTAGATTCAGCTTTGTTACAATGTATCGACGTGGATGAAATGCTAAAACTGCGACTGTTCAGCAGTGTCTGGGCTGTGTACTAGTGTAGCAAACCCTCAGCTACAGTGTACATTTCTCTAGCCTTTGGATGTACAGGCGGTCCCCTACTTAAGAACACTTACAGATGACCCCTAGTTACAAACGGACCTCTGGATGTTGGTAATTTCCTGTACTTTAGCCTACAATAATCAGCTGTAACAGTTATCACAGGTATCTATAAATACGATTTACTGTCAATCCTGGTTCTTATGACAACCCAACATTTTAAAAATCCAATAGTCATACAGACCCAAAAATTTTTGCCTTGGAGCTACAATTATAAAGTATACAGTTGCGACTTACATACAAATTCAACTTACATACAAGATCAGATCTGCAGGTTTGTTTGTAACCCGTGGACTGTCTATATATGGAAAAGTGGGGGGGGTTTATTAGCTAACAGCAAGCAGAGATCTTGAAAATGGGGAGAAACGTCTATTATGATGTTGCAGATTGCTTCTTTCTACAATGATTAGACTGTAACAACACAAAACTGGAAAATCCCTTTAAATGCGTAGAGGAAGCATGACATTATGGTGCAGCTGCTGCCCATACAATAAGTCATGTATTAAGTGTATATTATACAGAGTCCAGTCACACACGAGGGTCAGGCCTCCTGATATACATGCCGGACAGCAGACAGAACATAGTGCTAAAGAACATGTCAAAGTCCGGTCTGCGAGTAATCAGGAACCTCCCCTTTTATTGACTTACCTACCCCCCCCCCCTTTTCACCAAATTACCTATGGAGTATAAAGAGTAGCTCTGCAAATGTCCTCCAGTCACAGCCAAAGCTGCCACAATATAGAGCAATGTATTGTGGGAACTGAGCTGTGCACAATGATACAAATGGATCGGTCACGTTTCGGGCAACAATATTCTGTCTTTGCATTTAGATTGGGATGTGACCGGAGTAAACAATTACACCGCAATTTAAAGTTTATGAAAGGGCAAATATTAGTTTATTGGACCAGAGTAGAGCAAATTCCACAGTAAGTGACAAGGAGCCGGTATGGCGGTATAACACCATGGCTACACAACAAACACACATCCAGCGACACACAGAGCCATAAACTCAGCTGTGAACTGTGTGTTATTCACCCTGGCGCTACATGGCCGGGATAGCATGAAAATATTATCCAGTGGGCACATGCGCATTAGTCAGTGACTACGGTATTATAGGCTTGAGGGTCTGGAGGATGCCAAATGCATTGATTTATGGGCGTTAAGCAGGAATTAGGGCATTAGACCCTGTATTGCTGTTATCTTAGCACGATATGGATGTTTTATCGGGGCATAGCATAGCACTGTTATTTTGGCACCATATAGTGGTACAGTATAGCACTGTTATTTTGGCACCATATAGTGGTACAGCATAGCACTGTTATTTTGGCACCATATAGTGGTACAGCATAGCACTGTTATTTTGGCACCATATAGTGGTACAGCATAGCACTGTTATTTTGGCACCATATAGTGGTACAGCATGGCACTGTTATTGAGGGGTTGTATCACACTAGGGCATATATAGAATTTTTTGAAAATTGGGGAATAAATCATGGGAATTATTTGACAATTAGGGAACATTTACATTGCTCTGCGGATACTACAGGGCGGGATTTGGGTAGTGAATGGCGGTATTATTTTATTTTTTACTATGAATGGTGTAATACATTTGGCACAATGTATGGTAATATCATTCGCATTCTGTACGGAGTATTGTTAACGCACAGTATGGTGACCTTAGATGAGGACGATATGGAAGTATTAATAGGTAACATTATTATGTTAGCTTTGAGAACTTTATCGAAATGTTAAGAGGGCACAGAATGGCGACACTATTGACAAACTATATGCCACCTTATTTGGGCAGAGCATGGAGTGAATACTCAAACATAGTATGGTGCCACTATTTGCACATCTTATATAGTTATTAGGGCACGGTGTGGCAGCATTATTTACACCGCTATGTTACTTTAACTATCTATGGAGTAATTATTGGAGCACATGATGGCAGAATTATTACATGACTGTATAACACTTTAATTCAACACTGTTTAGAGTCATTAATTAGGGCACAGTGTTTATTTGGGTGCCATGGAGTTACTACAAGATATGGTGCATTTACTTATGTACTGCGAGTTTCTCTTCTTTTTTGGACACTGTGTAGAGTAATCATTAGAGCACAGTATAGCGACATTATATAAGGACATGGCAGTTTCTTTTAACAATGTATACGTTACAATAGAGTACAGTTTGGTGCCATTATATTTGTGAAGTTCCCTGTTTTTGTTACACTGTGTGGAGTTTTTTTAGGGCATGGTATGGTGGCATTATTCAGAGTTTTTTGAACACACAGTATGGAGGAATTATTTGGGTACAGTTATTTATTCAGACTGTGAAAGTTTTATTTTATTTCGCCTTTCAAAACCTTTCTCTGAAAAAGTCCCAAAAAGCAGAACAAAAAAGTTGATATTAAAAGTTGGATTAAAGCGGCGTTCCCACAAATGACATTGACTGCCTATCCATATGTAGAGAGGGCACTGCCAAACTAATGGCGATTAGGAAGTGTATTCCGTTGTATCTGCTCCTGGGAAAGCTGGGTAGCAGCCAGTATGGGAACAATTACTGCACACATATCTGATCCATCCTTTCTAAGCTCCAGAGTGGCAAAGTCTCACACAGGAGTGTAGGAAAGTTGGGTGACAAGCCCTGCAGAAGGGTACTGGTGGCTTTTTTTCTGTTGTTGCCATACAATGGCATGATGGAATTTCTAGTGCGCCTGTCAGAATTTGACAGTTTGCCTTGTGTCGCTCTTTGCCGATGTGATGCGAGAAGAGGCTGCACTTGTGAATTTTACAGAGTCAAAAAAAAAATATTTCACATACCTCCGCCAGTATAAGCCCCCTCCAACATACACACACCTCACGACGAGAGCAGGACACGCACAGCGCTGCCGCTCCCTGGATTTTTCTGCAGCAACAAAACATTAAAAAAATGTATCACTACTATCCGTCCAATGGGAGTGATTGTTCCTTCTCCAGCCATTGCTCCTCTAATTAGGGGAATTCCTCTCCCTGTTACATTTCCTTTTGTCAAGACATCTGCACAGAGATCCAGTGTTCTCCTTAACATCCAGGAACAGTGTCCCCATATACTCCCTTCCTATTATTCCCTCTATATTGTAGCATTACTCCTCCTAAGTAATAGTCCACATCCGGGAAAGCAGAGTGACAACTTCTAGGAGCATCGTGATTACTTCAGTACAAGGTTGTTACCTCTGAGAGACGGCACACAGACTTTTCTACTGTACCGGAGCAGTGATGTGAGGCTAGAACTGGACAGGTTACAGGAAAGCTGAGGGATCCTTTTAGTGGGATCCAGGCTTTATAAAGGAATTTTTTTGTTAATATAGGACTTAAACACTTTTTAAAACTGTAACAATTCTATTTGAACACTGTATCCAACTTAGGGTATCCAAAATCTACTGTTTCTCGTTGGAAAGGTTATCAGAGATGTAACTGTACAGGATAAGTAATGTCATGTATGTACACAGTGACTGCACCAGCAGCAGAATAGTGAGTGCAGCTCTGGGGTATAATACAGGATGTAACTCAGGATCAGTACAGGATAAGTAATGTCATGTATGTACACAGTGACTGCACCAGCAGCAGAATAGTGAGTGCATCTCTGGAGTATAATACAGGATGTAACTCAGGATCAGTTTCTTTGACCCTCAGAGAAAGGGTTAATCTGATCAAAACTTACCTGCTCCCGTTACTGATTTATCTGGGCAGTGTGTGCATGTTGCCAGAACCCCTCTGGACTCGGGTCTACAGTCTGTTCTTCCAGCTGTTATGGGGGAATAGGCTGAGCCTTATCAAGAGGGAGGTTACTTACCGCACGAGGAGACAAGGAGGGTTGTGTATGGTCAACCCTGTGGTGTTCCTAGTGAATACCTTTCTTAAGATCAATGTAGCAAACCTCTGGAAAGAGAGGGCTCCTCCGTGGGTATACTCCTGCAGGGGATGGTTTCGGCCTTTCTTCCAGGAATGGCACACCGCATGGGCATCTTCCGGCTTACGCTACCCCGGTTCTGAAGGTGATTCGCCGGTGGGGTCTGGGAATGTGGGAGATCAGGACCATGTCGAGGAAAATCCTTGACCAAAGGGTTCTGTTGACCCATTTCCAGAAGCCTCTGGCCCTCAGGGATTGCCCAAGTCGGGATCTTGGGGTGGGTTTGAGTTTATTGAATTCCATCAGGATCCCCTTGAAGTTTTGGGACGTGACTTGGCGCTGCTTCCATGGAAAGCTGTGTGTGAGGGACAATCTGAAGTGTAGGAGCTCTGAGGAAAGGGGTTGTCCCCGGGAGGAGTGCGGTGGCCTGCTGGAGAGCATGGACCACTTCCTGCTTCAGTGCCCCTTTAACACAGAGGTGTACAACCGGGTGGGCGCTTCCATCCATTGGCCCGGGTTGGCCGGTCTCTCCTATGCGGAGTGGGCCTATGGAGCATTCAGAGGCCTGGGTGGCCGGGACCGCTGCACGTTATTCCTAGTCAGTCTAGTGGTCAGGTACCACACGTGGAACGCACGGTGTTTAGTATCGACGCAGCGTAAAATCCTCCCGGTGGATGAGGTGGTTAGGAACATTCTGGGTGACCTGGTGAAGGTGCGCTCTCTGGAGTATGAGAGGCTGGGCACGGGGAGGGCCTCTCTCCTTTGGAGGGGGTTCTCCTTTAGTGTCCCTTAGTCTGTCATCTCCACTCCTGGTGTTGGGCTGAAGCTGCACTGTAGATTTTTGTTTTGTATCTGAGGTTATAGTGATGTTGGGCTTGCAGGCGCCGAACCTGGGCTTTATGTGGTTTTGATTGATGTTGTTTAGACTTTATTTGTATTCTGTTTTCTTTATGTTATGTTGTAATTACTGTATATATTGTATATAGTTGGGTTTGGGACATAGTGTTAGGTTGGGAGGGGGGTGATGGTGGTGGGACTTATGAACTGACCCTGGACACTGGTCTGGACTACTTAACGCAAACTTTGGACGTTAGACCAGTGTCTGGGGGGAAGGGGAGGGTGCGGGCGAGGGATTTAGTTTAGTGTAGTGTTGTGTGTATTTGTTATTATATATTTAAAAAAAAAAAAAAAAAAAAAAAATGGCCTCACACTGCTGTGCTCTGTGCTCTCTGCAGCCAGTGTTATATATTGTCCCTGGAGAGATGTGTAATTAGACCTTTATGCATGTGATGAGCAGCAGGACTGTGATATATGGATTTATATTCCAGGATTATGCTTCTTGGTGTGTCCTCACACTGCTGTACTCTTAGCTCTCTACATTCACAATTCTTTCTGGCTCCTTACTGTTGTCTTAATCTGTTAAAGCAATTTAGATCTGAGTGTAAAGGCTGTGGAATAGTTCAATGCAGTGAGGTAAGAGCACAGCAGTGTGAGGACATCTGGAGAAGCTACACTTGGAATATAAATCCATATTTCACAGTCCTGCTGCTACTACTAACACCATGCACAAATGCACAGCTCTCGAGGGACAATACATAACACTGTCTACTTTCTGCACTGTATGAGTGTCTTCTGAATGCTGCAAGTGTCTATACTCAAAAACCTTCATAGTAAGGACCCACTAGCAGGATACATTGTGCACAGAGGAGATCAAATGAAGGGTGTGGTTTATGTAAATTGTGGATTGATAATATGTTCCGTACATTATAAACCAATCTTTATGATGTACATTGCAGGGGCTGCAGCCCACCGGATGTCGGAACAGTCGACTGAACTTTCTGCATTGACAGAGCGCTCAGCGGCTCAGCAAGATGTGGGCGATGGGCAGACACACAAACCCTCCCAGGTGAACAGACTACACTAAAGAATATATTGTATATGATGCTGGAGCAGTATAGACTGACAGAGAGAGGAGGGATGGCATGAGACCGCGGACAGAGCACGACGAGGAGGGATCGTACAGGTGACTGGGGCGCGGAGTAGCCTTTGCTCTCGCTCCCTCTTGAGGCTACTTTACGCCCCATTAGCCTCTGCCGATAATTTGCATAAAGATACAAAAAAATTTTGTTTATTTTTAATAAATAAAATGGTTAGCCAGGGACACTGTAGGGATACCTCAGAGAGTAGCAACCTACCTTATTAAGTAGATCCTTGATGGTAGGTTTCCTTAAAACCCTTCCAGCAGGTATGACCATACAGACGACAGACAGTCTTATTGGTATTATCCCTGGAAAGATGTGTACTCATACATTTATGTATGTTATTAGTAGCAGCAGATCTGTGAAATATGGATTTATATTCCAGGATTGTAGATTCTTCAACTGCACCGAGGTTGTATCCTCACACTGCTGTGCTCTGACTCTCTGCAGCAAGTGTTGGGTATTTACCATGGAGAGATGTGTAATCAAACCTTTGTGTAGGTTGTTAGTAGCAGCAGAACTGTGAAATATTGATTTATATTCCAGGATTGTACTAGGGGGCGTGCCCTCACACTGCTGTGATACCTGCTCATTGCATTAAGCTATTTGCATTTGCTCTGAGTATTATTCTGTAACATTACACACAGTGCTCAGAGTGAAAGCTGTAATAGGCCTCTGGTTTAGTATTAGTATATCAGTTACTAAGAGCAGACAGAAGGGGTTTTGAAGCTGGTTAGGTGAGAGAGTTAAGAGCACAACAGTGTGAGGACATACACGTGAACATGGTATAATTACCAGGGACAATGCCATCTGCGTGGTCACACCAGGAGACCCATTAAAGACCAGGGACCTAATTTTCACTAAAGACCGGTTGTAGAAGCCTATCACAGCTGCAGTGCACATTGGTCTTTCTGCTTCTTCTAAGCATTTGCATTACAATATAATTGTGTGTTATAACTTACCTTGCATCCTGACAAGATCCTCTGTGTAGTCCCATGGGTTGGGCTTTGGTTTGGATGCAAAAACTCAATGTGACTTGTCTGAGTTGCAGGCTGCCTCCATCTTTGTGCTCCTGTACAGCTCCTCCCTCTCCCACTGATGTTAGCTCACGAAGCTGTGACCTCTGTGAAGGAGCAGGATGGAGGAGCTGTACAGGTACACAAAGGTGGGGGCTGAGAGCTGAGGAGTCTGCAGCACAGACAAGTCACCTGCTGTTTTTTTTAAATGCATCCAAACCAGAGCCCAACCCCTGGGACTACACAGAGGATTCTGTTAGGGTGCAAGGAAAGTTATAACACAATTATATTGTAATGTAAATGCTGATAAAAGGCAGAAAGGCAGATTTGTAATGTAGCTGTGATGGGCTCCTGTAACCTGTCTTTAGTGAAAATTAGGTCCCTGGTGACAGGTTCCCTTTAATCAACTACTGACATTGGAGATCTCATGGAGAATATGTCTAATTCAAGAACTTCTGTGACCTTTAGGCCTTGCTATCTCCTTCCCTGGGAGCAGAACTTTGTCACTTTCCCATGTAGTAGCAGAATAGCACAGCCGTGTATAGTGTCCTTCCAGCTGTGATGTCACTGTATGATGTCATCACTGTGACTACTGCTGCAGTGCACTTTTGTGAAGTGTTAGGGACACGTGAGTGCAGAGATGGAGGAGATGCTGTGCAGTTTTTGCTCGGCTGATCACTGGGGAGCGCTGTGACCCAGAAGGTCCTTTGATGCGATGCCCACTACTGTCTTGTGACCTCCTGTGCTCAGTGTATGGGACCAGTCAGGTCACTGCGCTCAGGAGCCTACGACAAGGGGAAAACCTCTCCCAGCTCCACCCCCGGGACACACAGAGGCCTTTGGAAGGAGACCAGCCCCAAGGAGGCCATAAAGTAACAAACATGTTCATAAGCAATTCGTAAATCTGAGGGTTTGTTATAGTGTATTCAGACTAGACAATAAGCTGAGACTCAGGTCGTTTGTTACAATGTATTAGTTCTTTATCAGTTGACACAGAGAATAATCTAGAGAGAATACAATGGTAACAGATTGGCTACCGATAAACAATACACAGGCAGTCCCCTACTTAAGAACACCCGACTTACAATCCTGGATGTTATTCCTGGTTCAACAACGCAACATTTTTAAAATCCAATTGTTACAGAGACCAAAAAAATTTTGGCTGCGATTACAATCATAAAATATACAGTTCCGACTTATATACAAATTCAACTTAAGAACAAACCGAAAGAACCAATCCTCTACTTGACCCGGGGACTGCCTGTATAAACCTGCTCTGTATGGTTTTACTCACAGAGTCTAGTCTGGGTCCAATTGTAACAAACCCTCAGCTGTAAGAATTACAGAGCTGATAATTCTTACAGCTGAGGGTTTGTTACAATTGGACCTATTATATGCTCTATTCTGTGAGAAACACACTGTACAGGGCAGGTTGATATATTGGTACAAGTTACAGTTCTTACCGAGCTCAGATCATGAAAATATTGAGAAACTGTAATTCAAAAGTTTTATATAAAAAGTTAGACTTGTTGTACAACTTATGTAGGGGTCCAGTAGGGGGCACTAATCCGTATATTATCTGGATATGACATGTATCTAAGACCTGGTATATTTCTTGTCTTACACAGGTGCCTCCTGGCGATGTCCTGTCGCTGACACAGCAGCCCCCGGTTGTAGTGTCCAAGGCTAAGAAAAGGAAAGCTAAGGGACTGTTCACATAAGCATCTGCTGTATTGGGGGGGCTGGCCATACAGAAAATAGAAGCTGTGCTCCAAGCATCAGCCACTGTCATCTGGCAATCACAGCATTGGCTCACTGAAAAGGACAGGCTTCCATCTGATAAGCTGTGGCCCCCTAGTGGTGAACGTGCAGATCACACTCATGGAAGGATCTGGCTGCCACACATCTACGCTGGAGTCTCATTTTATATCCTGGGAAATGTACATTTTATTTAATGGTAGTTATTTACAATAAATGTGATTTCTTACAAATTTTAATGTTTTATTACATAGCAGTCGTCACATGGGATTATGTGCATAAATATGGAGGCAACAGTCTGCAGGTATTTTAGTATTTTCCAGGATACGCTATGTGATCAATGTACACAGTGACTGCACCCACAGCAGAATAGTGAGTGCAGCTCTCGGGTATAATAGGGATGTAACCCAGGATCAGTACAGGATAAGTAATGTCATGTATGTACACAGTGACTGCACCAGCAGCAGAATAGTGAGTGCAGCTCTGGAGTATAATACAGGATGTAACTCAGGATCAGTACAGGATAAGTAATGTCATGTATGTACACAGTGACTGCACCTGCAGCAGAATAGGGAGTGCAGCTCTGGGGTATAATACAGGATGTAACTCAGGATCAGTACAGGATAAGTAATGTCATGTATGTACACAGTGACTGCACCAGCAGCAGAATAGTGAGTGCAGCTCTGGAGTATAATACAGGATGTAACTCAGGATCAGTACAGGATAAGTAATGTCATGTATGTACAGAGTGACTGCACCAGCAGCAGAATAGTGAGTGCAGCTCTGGAGTATAATACAGGATGTAACTCAGGATCAGTACAGGATAAGTAATGTATTACTGACTCAATGTTTTATGTTGAATACGTCTATATAAGAACTATGAAATTAAATACAGGAAAATCCCTGTTATTCGTGGACTTTCAGCTGGAGGACACTTTATGAGAACACTTGTGATGGCAGAAGAGGACATTCCACAGGAACAGATTTATAACTGCAGATAAGAAGCCATATAGTTAAAAATGTAACCTGAAGATCAGAAAGAAGCCGAGCCTGTACAGTAGTCAGTTCTAGATCATTAACCACTGCAGCATAAAGTTACCGCCTGACCGCCCTATATTCTTATATATATATTATATACATATATATACAGCAATATTAATCAAGATAGAACACAATCCATCATTCTGTTGTCAGTAAGTACACAATGTATTTCCATAATGGTCAGAGCTAATCCATACACAGAACACCAATTCCCCAGGCAGGAATATTGCTGAAATCCTGTCTGCCTGTGGGCACCACAAGGGGGAGCTCATGTGCACACTGCACATAGTTTATTGCCTCACCCCATGTACCATGTTCTGCTATAGTTCATCATACAGAGTGGAGGTCACTGGTTATTTAAGGGGGTTGTCCATGTTTAAGAGGCATCCCAGTGCTCTAACCATAAGATAAGGGTTAACTATATGAGTGATATGATCTAAAAAATGGACCTGTGGGGGTCCTGATTTTTCCTCTCTATTCATTTTAGAGAAAGCAATGTACAGCCCCCAGTACACACAGACAGTCCATGCAGTGCCTACACTCCATTTGGATGAAAATGGGATCCCCATTCGCATATTTATTGGGCCATCACTTCAATCTTAAATCCCCCCCAAAGCTTTTCCCCAGCAATACTTTACACTGCACCACTGCTTCTGTGTTTAAGCTGAGCAGAAAGTAATTCCAATTCCAAAGTAATTTCCTTTACACCTGATCCAAGTGAGAACAAGAAGCAGGAGGACAATGAGACCCATGAAGCGCAGAGGTCTTCTCTAACCATCATAAATCTGACAAGATCTAGAGATCAAGTATAAAAACATCTAGTCCTGAGTCACAGCACAGACAGATATACAGAGAATGAACACAACGTAGACTATGGCAGGAGCATGGCTTCCACCTCCTGAGCCAACACCTTCCGTAATGCAGATGTGCTGGGACACTTACAGTAGTTATCTGTCAAACATCAGCCCCAAATGATGAACAGTCACAGCACAGTTTTATGTAAAGCATATAACCCCCAACATCCTCAGCTGTGCTTTCTGTGGTAATTGCAGTAAACTACCTGACTACACACTTAGCTGTAATATTAGTATCTGTATCATAAATATAACACCCATCCCCTCCTTCACCCTAAAGTACCATACTCAGCCCATCATGGGGGTCTACAGTGACCAAAGATCATTCTGATCATGTCAGACCAAGGGTCTGACTCTTATGTGTTTAATGTTTATGTAAAAATGTAGCTGCGTATATCCTTACAGAGGTTTAGGAAGCTGAGATATGGGGAGCTGATAACCAGGCTCTATAGATGGAATCCATGCCCAATACCTCAGCATGTACTGTAAGGACCCTGACATAGATCCCCCCCATATCTCAACCTCCTCAGCACCCCACTGAGTGATGCACTGGTGATAAACCTGTTTGTAGAGAGTTCCTATCCCCTGTGCATGTCACCTCCCTGTTGTTGCTCTCTGGTCAACCTGTTGGTGATTTACAACCAGAGCAAAGTCCATGTGACAAGTAGAATCCAGGGACAATTTGTGACTATTTTCAGGCTTTTCCTGTTAAGTTCTGGTTCTAGTCACAATATGACCAGTGAATCCACCAGCACAATAGTTATTGCCTGTTCATTATTTAAGTGATATCATATATAAAACCTAACAAGATTAGCCAGACAAATATCCCCTCTTGCACTCGAGCTAAGAAACAGCAGTCCCATGTAAAGCAATTACATCTAGTGATATAGGGGCAAATAACATAACCATTACACCCACGGAGACACATCAATAGCAGTGAAGCTGCAGTAGTGACCTCATCACAGTGGTCTTCTGCTGGTGGGAAACTACAACTCCCAGCAGGACTCTTCAATTTCTATGGGTTGAAGATGTAAATCTACATTAGGTTGTGACCTATGTCATTAAAACTACTACTCCCAGAATAGTATGTAAGGGCATACTGGGAGTTGTAGTTTCCAAATAGCAGGTTAAAGATTACTACCATAAGATGAAAGCATGCTGATATTTCTAGTCCCCCAGGTAGTCCATGTTATGATATGGGCTGATCACAATAGCTTTACATTGCTGACATCACTTTATACACATCTGCAATTAAATCCCAAAATAACCACTAAAGCCACTAAAACCATCATCATATATGAAGACTGAGATTCCCACCTAGCAATTACTGACTGCAGCAACCAATGGAAACTACTGTCTACAGCTAGAACCATCCGAGGCTCTGGACCTGCAGCAGGTTGTTACAATGTATCTGCCTTCACATTCCATGAGTGCGGAAACTCTCCTCTACTATGGACTCACCCCGTCTGCTCTCATTACTATGCCCAGCCTCAGTAGCCTTCCTGTGCCCTTTTACCTGGGTCAGATCTACTGTCACCCTCACTTCTACTGCACTTTCTATGAAATCTCCCAAATGGATCTGCTGCTAGTTAAGACATGTGACCTGAGCCCACCCATACATGTGCCATACTTATTACTTACTAGTACCCCCATTCATGTGTCACCCTCCACTGTCTCCTGAATCCTCATGCACACCTTTAGAAATGCCCCTTCACCTCTCTGATCCATGTCATATACATTAATGTTCACCTATTTTCATTACCAATCTCAGCCGACTGTTAGATGTCACCATTACCTGTGCCAATCTCAGCCGACTGTTAGATGTCACCATTGCCTGTGCCAATCTCAGCCAACTGTTAGATGTCACCATTACCTGTGCCAATCTCAGCCTGTAAGATGTCACCATTGCCTGTGCCAATCACAGCCAACTGTTAGATGTCACCATTACCTGTGCCAATCTCAGCCTGTTAGATGTCACAATTAACTGTGCCAATCTCAACCAACTGTTAGATGTCACCATTAACTGTGCCAATCTCAACCATCTTTTAGATGTCACCATTAACTGGGCCAATCTCAGCCAGTTAGATGTCACCATTAACTGTGCCAATCTCAGCCAGTTAATGTCACCATTACATGTGCCAATCTCAGGCAGTTAGATGTCACCATTAACTGTGCCAATCTCAGCCAGTTAGATGTCACCATTACCTGTGCCAATCTCAGCCAGTTAGATGTCACCATTACCTGTGCCAATCTCAGACCCTTATTTCCTGGCCACTCTCACCTGTACCAGTTCCAGACCTCTATGCATTCTTCAAGCAGCCGTGTCCCTTGCCCTCACACCTGTTCCAGCCCTTGCCCCCACACTTGTGCCAGCCCTTGCCCCCACACTTGTGCCAGCCCTTGCCCCTCACCTGTGTCATGAGCCTGTCTGCCCCCGTGTTCTCCTCGTCCTTGAAGATAATGTCCGCGTTGTAGTTGGGGGTGAGCTCCTTGAAGCGCTCCGAGTTGCGGGCGATCTTGCCCTCGTACCTCCCGCTGGCCCCCAGCGTCTTCTCGGGCACATTGGGGATGAACTGGTGGTAGGAGAGTGGGGTGATCTTGGTAGGTCTTCGCCTCCTGCCCACCACCCTGCCCGGCCCACAGCCGCGCACCCCCGGGCACAGGAGCAGCGCAGCGCCGCAGAGCAGCAGCACGATCAGGGGGGGCAGCTGCATGGGGCGTCCGGGATCACGGGTGCTCCATCCAGCCTGGCACCTCCTGCTGCACCAGTGTCTGCGCTGCTCCAGGGACTGTGTGTAGCGCTCTGCCCGGGCTCCGCCGCCTGTGTGTAGCGCTCTGCCCGGGCTCCGCCGCCTGTGTGTAGCGCTCCGCACTCTGCGCCCGTAATAAATAGTTCAGGCGGTTTGTTTTGGCACCTGGATCACACGAGGAGGAGGAGGGGGAGCTGCTCTTATACCGGGGTCTGCGGAGCTCACACTTACTCTCACGCCCACTGCTGCCTCTCACCCGTCACCTAGAATAGTCAATGCGCCCGCCCGGGTCACCTCTGCATCATCATCATATAACACATGGGATGTCACTGAGCTGTCACCCAGTGCTCAGACTGTGTAGCACAGGCACCAGCTCTGAGATACTATGCCACTGATCCGGAGCACCTGGAGCTGGGACCGACTCCTGGATACTATGCCATTAATGGTGGGCACCTGGGGCAGGCACCAGCTCTGAGATACTATGCCACTGATCCGGAGCACCTGGAGCTGGGTCCGACTCCTGGATACTATGCCATTAATGGTGGGCACCTGGGGCAGGCACCAGCTCTGAGATACTATGCCACTGATCCGGAGAACCTGGAGCTGGGACCGACTCTGGGATACTATGCCATTAATGGTGGGCACCTGGTGCAGGCACTAGCTGTGAGACTTGTGCCACTGATCCGAAGAACCTGGAGCTGGGGACAACTCAGAGATACTATGCCACTGATGATGGGCACATAGGGCAAGCATCAGCTCTAAGATACTATACCACTAATGGGGGACACCTGAGACAGGCACCAGCTCTGAAATACTATACCACTAATAGGTGTTACCTGGGGAAGGCATTTGCTCTGGGAAACTATACCACTAACGGAGGATACTGGGGCAGGCACCAGAGGCTGTGACCAGTGCTGAGATACAATACCACTGGGGGGCAACTGGGGCAGGGACCAACTCTGAGATACTATGCCACTAATGAGGGACACCTGGGGCATACACCAGCTCTGAGATACAATACCACTAACAGGACCGGCTCTGCGATAGAATACCACTAATAAGGGACACCAGGGGCAGGCACCAGCTCTGAGATGCTATACCACTAATCTGCAGCACTTGGGGCAGGCACCAGCTCTGAGATACTATGCCACTAATCCGCAGCACTTGGGGCAGAGACCAACTCTGAGATACTATACCACTAATGAAGGACACCTAGGGCATACACCAGCTCTGAGATACTATACAACTAATGGGGGGGGGGGCACCACTGACAGAGGCAAACTCTGAAATACTATGCCACTGATTCGGAGCACCTGAGACAGGGACCAACTCTGAGATACTATACAACTAATGGGGGGCACCTGAGGCTAGGCTCCGAGATAGTATACCAGCAATGAGGGGCACCTGGGGCAAGCACCAGCTCTGAGATACTATGCCACTAATCCGCAGCACACTTGGGGCGGGCACCAGCTCTGAGATACTATAACCACTAATAAGGGGCACACAGGACTGGGCGTGGCTCTGAGATCCTATACCACTAGTGGGGGGCATCAGGCTGGGACTAGGCCTGAGATATTATGCCACTAATGGGGGCTGTGATCGACGCTGAAATAGTATACCACTACTGGGGGGCACCAGCTCTGGGATACCATACC
The DNA here is from genome assembly GCA_019512145.1 of Engystomops pustulosus. Classification (NCBI taxonomy): domain Eukaryota; kingdom Metazoa; phylum Chordata; class Amphibia; order Anura; family Leptodactylidae; genus Engystomops; species Engystomops pustulosus. The sequence continues at coordinate 264,365 of WNYA01000048.1, forward strand.
GCTAATCAGGAGCTCCTAGGGTTAGGGCCAGCAAAACTACCACTAATCCTGAGCACATGGGGCAAAGAACAAGTCTGAGATACTATTCCACTAATGGTGGTCACCTGAGGCAGGTACCAGCTCTGACATATTATGCCACTAAAGGGGGCTGTGACTGCTGAGATACTATCCCTCTCATATGGATCACTTTAGGTAGGGACCAACTCTGCCATACTATGCCACTAATACGGAGCTCCTGCAACTGGTGCTCTGAGATATTATATCACTAATTGGAGACTAAAGCTAGGACCAACTGAGCTAGTAACTGAGATACTATACTATTTATGAGAGGTATTGGGGGCTGGAAATGAGGTACTATAACACTAATGGGCGGTACCAGTGGCTGGGGCCCGCACTGAGGTACTATGCCACTAATTGGAGGCCCCTGAGGATTGGACCAGCTCAAAGGTACTATAGTAGTAATGGGGAATACCTGAGACCAGCAGGTACCTTTGACTAGCCCTAACTCTGAGATCCTGTACCACTAATGGGGGGCATCTAGGGATGGGAATGGCTCTGAGGCGCTGGAGACTAGGACCAGCTCTGAGTTACTATACCACTAATGAAGGCGCTTGGGGCATCGACCTGCTGTGAGATACTATGCCATTAATGGAGGGCACCTTTGGCAGAGACCAACTCTGAGATATTATGGAAGTAATTGAGGGGCCACCTAAGATGAGTACCAACTCTGAGATACTATACCACTAATGGGGGGGTACCTGAGAGTAGCTCTAAGATACTATACAACTAATGTGCACCCCCTGGAGCAGGAATCAGCTCTGAGTTAATATACCACTAATGGGGGTAACTAGGGATGTGACCATCTCTGAGATGCTATGCGAGATGCTATGCCACTAATGGGGGGATACCTGAGAGTAGCTCTAAGATACTATAACACTAATGGGGGGCACCTGGAGAGGGAAAGCTCGGAGTTACTAAACCATTAATGGTGGGCACCTGAGACCATGACCAGCTCTGATATACTATACCACTAATGTGCGCCCCCGGGGCAGCCATGATACATGGTATCACATAACAAGCATCTAGATGCTTTACATGTATTGATCCATTCTGATAAATTGTAACAACCTCTAATGTGGAGTCCACTATAATCACACTATACAGGTTGGCAGATCACTTCATTATTAACCCCGAGTGACCAATGTGTAATTAAAGACAGGTGGTAGAGATGCCAGCCCATGGTAATGCTCCTACTGGTGCTTGCATAGCTTACCTTATATCCCTATGTATAGTCCCCATCCTCCCCGCCATTACATCACATGATTTATCTCACGGCTAAGAGAAGGTTAAATAACTTGTTGTTATATTACAAAATCCCTCTGGTTGTTATATTAATGGCTGGAGAGAGGAGATCCCTGCTGAGACCTCTCCCTGTCCTGCCCTGCGCTCCCACCTCTGCCTGCTATTCTCTACAGCTTGTCTATGGCTGTGAGAAGAGGAAGGAGTCACATATATGTTACCCCTAGAGGTGCTGAACCTGCATTGCTCCCTGGTATCAACCAATCAGAATGCAGTGATATGTAGAATGTTCCCTGATCCCTACTTAAAGGGGGTGTATTAACAAGTGTAACTATGCAAAGCTGCAGTCAGTCTTGTACATAGGGGGCAGTATTATAGTAGTTATATTCTTGTACATAAGGGGTAGTATTATAGTAGTTATATTCCTGTACATAGGGGGCAGTATTATAGTAGTTATAATTCTTTTACATGGGGGCAGTATTATGTAGTATATTTCCTGTACATAGGTCAGTAGTATTAGTTAATAGTTCTTGTACATAGGGGCAGTAATTATAATATGTAAGAGTGTTATAGAGTTTTCTTGACATAGGGCAGTATTATAGTAGTTATAGTCGTGTACATAGGGCATATTATGTAGTTATAGTCCGTGTACATAGGGGCCTAAGTATTATAATTATTTCCTGTAACATATGGGCCGTCTTATATAGTTATTGTCATGAGAAGTCTTCTAATGTCGTACATAGGGGCAGTATTAATAGCGATCTAGTTCTTGTACAGGGGGCATATTATAGTGTATATTCCCTGTACCATATGGGCAGTTACGATATGAGTGAGTTCCTGACATAGGGGCATGATTATATATTATTCTTGTACATAGGGGCATATATATAAGCAGTACTAGATCAATTTGTATCCCGCTGACTGGGGCAGTATTATAGTAGTTTATATTCCTGTACATAGGGGCTAGTTCTTACGTTAATATTCCTGTTACAGGGGCAGTATTATAGTATTATTTCCTGTACATGAGGGGCAGTATTATAGTATTAGTATTCGTCATAGGGGCAGTATTATCGTACGTTATATTCTTGTACATAGGGGCATGTATACGTAGTTATATTCCGGTACATAAGGGAGCGTATTTGCGATAGTTATATCTTGTATCAGAGGGGGGCAGATTTATAGTATTATATTCCTTACCATAGGGGCATATTTATAGTAGTTATATTCTGTCATAGGGGGCGTATTATAGTTAGTTATATTCCTGTACCAAGGGGCATTTATAGTCGTTATTCTGTACCATAGTGGGCCGTATTATAGTAGTTATTTCTTGTACATAGGGGGCAGTATTATTCGTAGTTTATATCTCTTGTACTAGGGAGACTTAATATTTATATCTGTATGCATTTATAGCTTATTCTCGGCGTATTAGAGTATTTTTTCTTCACTAGGGGGCAGTATTATAGTAGTTATATACTTGTACATAGGGCGTTATAGTAAGTTCATATTCTTGTACAAGGAGGGCAGTATTATATAAGTTATTTCTGTACATAGGCAAGTATTATTAGTAGTTATATTCCTTAGACATCGGGGCATATTATAGTAGTTATATTCTTGTACACTATGAGGCAGTTATGACTGCTAGTATATTCTATGTACTCGGTGCAGTATTAATGTAGTTATGTCTTGTCCATATGGGGGCAGTAGTATACGTAGTTATTTTCGCTGTACCATATGGGGCATATATAGTCGTTATCTTGTACATAGGGGCAGTATTAGTAGTATATTCTTGTACATAGGGAGTAGGTAGTATCTTGATAGGCTATTTCTACATCTTATCGTGACCAGAGGGCAGTTAATTAGTAGTTATATTCTTGTACAATGGTAGCAGTATATAGTAAGTTATATTCTTGTCTACAGGGGGCCAGTATTACAGTAGTTATAGTCCTGTACTGGGGCAGTAAGTAGGGTCCGGGGCGTATTATGGATAGTTACTATTCTTACAAGGGGCAGTATTAAATGTTATACCTGTACATAGGGGGCAAGTATTATAGTATAGTTATATTCTGTACTCAGAGGGCAGTAGGTATTTATCTGTACGGGTGTATATATGTTCCTGTACTTAGGAGTTTAGTCAGTATTCGATACGGCATATTATATATTATATTCCTGTAGGGGCAGTATATTATGGTCAGGGCATTAAATATATCCTTACTGATGGAGTTTATTAGTTAATCTTGTACATAGGAGGCGTATATAGTAATTTATATTCTTGTACACTAGGGGGCGTATATATTATTTATATTCTCTGTACATAGGGGGCAGTATTATGTAGTTATATGGCATGGGTGTACTGATAGTGTTTATGCACGTAATTGGCAGTGTTACTATCTTATGTACACTAACAGGGGCAGTATTATAGTAGTTATATTCTTGTACAATAGGGCAGTATTAAGTAGGAGTTATCTGTACATAGGGGGCAAGTATTATAGTATTAATTCTTGTAATAGGGGGCAGGTATTAATAGTTTTAATATTCTTGTACATAGGGGGCATAGTATAGTAGTTATCTTCTTGTACATAGGGGGCAGTTAATTATAGTAAGTGATATTCTGTACATAGGGGGCCAGTAGTATAGTATTTAGATCACTGTACTAGGGTGGGCAATTATTATATAGTTTATCCCTGTACATAGGGGGCAGTATTCATAGTAGTTCTATTCTTGTACATAAGGGGCAATATTATAAGTAGTTATATTCCTGTACATAAGGGGCAGTATTAATAGTAATTTATATATTCATGAATACCACATAGGGCAGTATTATAGTAGTTATATCTTGTACATAGGGTTCGTATTATAGTAGTTATATTCTTGTACATAGGGGCAGTATTAGAGTAGTTAATCTTTGTCATAGGGGCAGTATTATGTAGTTTATAATTCTTGTACATTAGGGGCCGTAAATTATAGTAGTTATATTCCTGTACAAGGGGGGCAGTATTCTAGTAAGTTATACTTCTTGTACACATCTGGGCAGTATTATAGTAGTTTATTCGTGTACATAGGGGTCTATTATAGGAGTTAGATTCCTGTATACATAGGGAGCAGTATTTATATTAAGTTATATTCTTGTACTGGGGGCAGTATATAGTAGTTATATTCTTGTACATAGGGGGGCATTATTATAGTGGGGGTGGAAGTGTTGTTTATTCCTGTACATAGGGGACGTTATTAATAGTAGTTATATTCTTATACTAGGGGCATTATTATAGTAGTTATATTCCTGTACATAGGGGGCAGTAAGTTAGTAGTTTATATCCTGTACATAGGGCAGTAATTAATAGTAGTTATATTCTTGTACCTAGGGCAGTATTATAGTATTTATTCTTGTACATAGCGGGCAGGCATTATAGTAGCTTTTATTCTCGTACATGGGGGGGCATAATTATAGTAGTTATATTCCTGACATAGGGGCAGTATATAGTAGTTAATATTCCCTGTACATAGGGGGGCAGTAATTATAGTAGTTATATTCTTTTACTAGGGGGCGTATTATATTATTTATATCCGTACATGGGGTAGTATTATATTAGTTATATTCCGGTACATAGGGGGCAGTATTATAGTAGTTATTTCTGGTACATAGGCGGCCAATATTCTATTAGTTATATTTTTTGTACATAGGGGGGCAGTATTAGTATTTATATTCTGTAATAGGGGGTAGTATTATAGTAGTTGTATTCTTTTACCCGTGGGCAGTATTATAGTAGTTATATTCTTGTACATAGGGGCAATATTATAGTAGTTATCGTCCGTACATATTGGCATATTATATAGTATAATTCCTTACATAGGGGGTATATTATAGTAGTTATATTCTTGACATAGGGGGCAGTATTATAGTAGTTATATTCCGTACATAGGGGGTAGTATATAGTAGTTATATCTTGTACAGAGGGGCAGTAATTATAGTTAGTTATATCCTGTATCATAGGGGCCATATTATAGTAGTTATATTCTAACATATGGGGCAGTATTATAAGTGTTATAATTCCTGTAACATAGGGGCAGTATTTATAGTAGTTTATATTCTGTACTAGGGAGCAGTATTATAGTAGTTATATTCCGGTTCACATAGGGGCAGTATGATAGTATTTAATTCTTGTACATAGGGGGAAGTATTATAGTAGTTATATTACTGTACATCGGGGGCAGTATTATAGTAGTTATATCTTGTACATAGGGGGCAGTAATTATAGTAGTTATATTATTGTACATAGGGGCAGTATTATATTAGTTTATATTCCTGACATAGTGGACGTATGAATAGTTATTATATTTCCTGTACATAGGGACAGTATTATGAGTTATATTTTTTTTGTACATGAGGCAGTATTAATAGTAGTTGATATGCTGTACATAGGGCAGTAGGATGTAGTTATTTCCAGTACATAGGGGGCAGTATTATAGTAGTTATATTCCTGTAATCATCAGGGGGCATTATTCTGGTAGTTATATTCTTGTACACTAGGGGCAGTATTATAGTATTTAATAATTCCTGTACACAGAGCATATTATAGTATTATATTCTTGTACTAGGGGATTATATAGAAAGTTATATTCTTGTACATAGGGGGCATATTATAGTAGTGTATATTCTTGTACATAGGGCACGTATTATGTAGTTATATCTTTGTACATATGAGGCAGTCTTATAGTAGTTATATTACTTACATAGGGGCCAGTAATTATAGTAGTTAATTCTTGTCCAAAGGTGGGCAGTATTAGAGTAGTTTTTATCATTCCTGTACTGGGGGGCATTATTTTTACAAAAAAATAGTAGTTATATTCCTGTTACATGGGGCAGTATTATATAGTTATATCCTGTACATAGGGCGTAGTATAGTATTTATATTCTCTGTACATAGGAGGCAGTATTATAGTAGTTATATCCTTGGACATGGGGCAGTATTATAGTAGTTATTTCTTGTACTAGTGGGTCCATTTCTAGTATTTATATTTTCTTGTACATAGTGGCAAGTATTATAGTATTATATTCCTGTAACTAGGGGCAGTCCAGTAATAGTAGTTTTATATTCCTGTACATAGGGGACAGTATTAAGTAGTATATTCTTGTACATAGGGAGGCAGTATTATAGTAGTTTATATTCTTGTACAGCGGGGCGTATTATAGACGTATCTGCGAGGGGAGTATCTAAGAGTTATGATTCCTGTACATAGGGGGCAATTCTCATATTAGTTATAGTTCGTACATAGGGGGCAGATTTTAGTAGTTTATATTCCTTGTACATAGGGGGCAGGATATTATATAGTTATTTCGTGTACCTAGGGGGCAGTACATGTATTAGTAGTTATATTCCTTGTACATTAGGGGGCATTATATAGTTATATTCTGTAAGGGATATATAGTCGTAATCTGTGTAATAGGGTCAGTATTAGCAGTTTATATTCCGTACCTAGGGGGCAGAATTATAGTAGTATATATCCTTACATAGGGACAGTATTATAAGTAGTTATACTTTCGACATAGGGGGGCAGTATGTATAGTAGTTATATTCGCTGTACCATAGGGGGCCAGTATTAAGATTATATTCCTTGTACCTAGGGGCAGTATATAGTAGTTTATTCTGTACATAGGGCAGTATTATATATTATATTTGCTGTACATAGGGGAAGTATTATAGTGTTATATTCTGTACATAGGGACAGTATTTATGTAGTTATTTTGTCCATAGGGGCGTAATTATAGTAGTGATATTCGTGTACATAGGGGGCATCTATATAGTAGTATTCCTTCAAAGGGGACAGATATATAGTTTATATTCCTGTACATAGGGGCAGTATTATATATATATTCTTGTACAAGGAAGTCAGATTATATAGTTATCTGTAACATAGGGGGGGGCGGCCAGTATTATAGTGTTATATTCCTGTACATAGGGGCCAGTATTATAGTAGTTATATATTCCTGTACATAGGGGCAGTTATAGTGGTAGTTATAATCTTGTACAGGGGCAGTAGTATTATTGAGTTAATCTCTTGTACATGGGGACCAGATTTATAGTAGTTTATATCTTGTACATAGGGGGCAGGTTTAGCAGTTTATTCGTCGTACAGCGGGCAAGTATATAGTAGTTATATTCTCGTACATGAGGGCGTAAGTAATTATAGTAGTTATATCTTTTACATAGGGGCAGGCAGGCATAGGGGGAGGATAGAGTATATTCTTGTACATAGGACCGGCGTATTATAGTTAGTTATATGTCTAGTACTAGGGGCAAGTATTATCGGTCGTCACTAGCAGTATTAGTAGTTATATTCTTGACATAGGGGGCGTAAGTTATTGTACGGTATGTAGTTATATTCTTGTACAAGGGGGGATATTATATAGTTAAGTTATATTGTCTTTGTACATAGGTGCAGATTTAGTAGTTATATTTTGTACATAGGGGGCCAGTATTATAGTAGTCTTTATATCTTGTACTAGGGCGGCAGTGGTATTTAGTAGTTTATTCCTTGTACATAGGCAGTACAAGTTTATTTGTATAGAGTAGTATGTTATAGATATCTGTCATAGGGGCAGTAGTATTATAGTATGATATTTCTGAACAAACGGTAGAGGCTGTATTATGTAGTTATTTCTTGAAATATAGGGGCAGTATTACTAGTAGTATAGTCCTGTACATTAGGGGCAGTAGTTTATTAGTTATTCCTGTCATTATGGAGGAGCAGGATTATAGTAATTATATTCGGAACATAGGCAGTATTATAGTAGTATATCTTGTACATAGGGGGCAGTATTAGTAGTTATATTCTTGTACATAGTGGGCAGTAATGAGACTAGTTATAGTTCTTGTACATAGGGGTGTCAGTATTAATAGTAGTTATATTCTGTACATAGGGGGCAGTATTTAGTAGTTATATTCTGTACAGAGGGACAGGTATATAGTAGGTATATTCTTGTACATAGGGGCAGTATTATAGTAGTTATCTTTTGTACAAGGGGGCAGATATATAGTAGTTAATTCTGACATGGGAGGGGCAGTATTATAGTAGTGATATTACTGTACATAGGGGGCAATATATAATCAGACTAGGTATTTTTAGTATACATCGACTAGGGGCAGTATACTAGTGTCTTATTATGCTTGTACATAGGGGCAGTATTATAGTAGTTATATTCTTGACCTAGGTGGCCAGTTTGCATTATAGTATTATATTCCTGTACATAGGGGCTAGTATTATGTAGTATATTCCTGTACAATAAGGGGGCCAAGTTTATAGTAGTTATATCCTGTCATAGGGGGCAGTATGATACGTATTGTATATTCCTGTACATGGGCGGCCATATTATAGTAGTTATATTCCTGTACTATGGCATTTATGTGTTTTCAAGCGTATTCATAGGTTAGCTAGGGGTCAGCAAAGGCAGTATTATTAGTTTATATTCCTTGTACATAGGGTGCAGTATTATAGTAGTTAATTCTTGTACATAGGGGGAAGGTGATTATAGTAGTTAATTCTAGTACCTAGGGGGCAGTTATATATTATGTACATGATTATAGTTATTCTTGTACATAGGGGGCAGTATTATAGTAGTTATATCTTTTGTACATAGGGGGCATATAAGTTATATCTGTCAATAGGGTTTAGTTAGTATATATTGAAATAGGATGTGGCTAGTATGTATAGAGTTAATTGCTGTAACAAGGGGCAGCGCTTGAGTATTATAGTGTTACTATTCTTGTACATGGAGGGCAGGTATTATAGTAGTAGATCTTATCATACTAGGGGGCAGTAATATAGTAGTTATATTTCTGGTACTAGGGGCAGTATTATGTAGTATATTCTTGTACCTAGGGGGAGTATTATAGTAGTTATATTTCCTGTACATAGGGGCAGTTTATAGTAGTTATTTCGAATGGCATCTTAGTATCGATGGTTGGTGTCGGTTTTGTTTTTTTTTTTTTTAAATTCTTCTGTACATAGGGGCAGTATGTATAGTAGTTATATTCTTGTCATGAGGCAGGGTATTATAGCGTAGTTATATTCTGTACTTAGGGGGGCAGTATTATGGTAGTATTTGCTTGTACATAGGGGTGCCAGTATTATAGAAGTTATTTCTTGTAATAGGTTGCAGTATTATATAGTTATATTCTGTACATAGGGGCAGTGATGTAGTAGTTTATATCTCTGTACTAGGGGGCAAGTATTAGTATTTTCTTGTTACAAGGGGGCATAGTATTATATAGAAGTCTTATAGCATATGTTAATTCCTGATCATAGGGGACAGTATATAGAGTTATATTCTTGTACATAGGGCAGATAAAATAGTAGTTATATTCTTGTACATAGGGGCGAGTATTTATAGTAGTTATATTCTTGTACATAGGCGGGAGTTTATATTAGTTATATTCTTGTACCTAGGGGCAGTATATAGTAGTTATATTCCTGTACATAGGGGGCAGTATATAGTAGATATATTCCGTAAAGGGGGCAGTATTATGAGTTAATTGTACCAGGGCGTATTATAGTATTATCTTGTACATTAGGGGGCAGTATTAGAGTAAGTTATTTGTACATAGGGGCAGTAGTATCGTAGTTATATTCTTTGTATCATAGGGGCGTTAGTGCTATATTGTAAATAGGGCGTATTTAGTATATTCCTTGTACATAGGGTCGTCGTAGTCTTTAGTAGTTATTATTCTTGTACATGGTGAGGCAGTCTGAATAGTAGTTATCATCCTGTGACATAGGGGGCAGTAATAGTAGTGTATATTCTTGACATAGGGGCAGTAGGGCAGTATTATGCTCGTATTATAGTTATCTGTTACATAGGGGCAGTATAATAGAGAAGATATTTGATGTGGGGGGTTCACCATGCATGGATTTTATACTTCTTCCAGTTACTAAGTTTTATGAATGAATGTACATTACAGATTCTTTTGCTTTCTTTCTTTGAATATGGTCGGGGCTCATGAATGCGTTGTGTGTCCTGTACGATCACTGTTGTCTACAGAGGAGTCATGAGTAATTTGGGCGTCATGGTCCGCGTTCTCTATCGCGTAGGGTGTCGAGCGGCGTTAGAGGCATCTAGAATCAATCTGAAGTTTGTCCTCCGCTTCGCAGCACCTCCCTTATCACAGCAACGACACCACATGGAGGACTCTGCTCCGTTGTATAAAGGTTAAGGCCCGCGGGAGGCTCGCCGGAGGGTGTCGATTGATATATCCCCGGTTGTCGGCTGATTGACTCTGGGGGGGTAGGAAGGAGCGGGGGGGGGGGCTAGCTGTAATCGGGAGAATGGGTTATCCTCGTGAGGGAAAGATCTGGCGGATGAGTTCGTGTTTGGGGGGGGGATCAACTTAGTAAATTGACAATCTTTGAGTGGTAACAGGGCAGTCTGGGTGTGCGTGACTTGGAGTGTCAGGGTCCGCCTTTCTTCTGCCCGTTTTCCTTGCAGGTGAATTTGTAACCAGTGGAGGCTCGGTCTCTATTGTTTTATATGAGGCCCATATTCCACAACAGATTAAATGAATCTATGAACCTCTGTCACACAACAACAATACTGGGCAGGGATGGGCTTCCCCTCAGAGCTGCCCCTCAAAAAATCATACTAAAAAACCCGGGTCCTGTAAACCAAAACCACAGAGCAAACTGTTAACCTCTTTCAAACCAACAGGAGGCAGCAGGAGTGTTGCCACTCCTGAGCTCTCTCCTTCCTGCAGCCCACATCCATAATCATAAAGCACTGCTATTATACTACACAGTTGTAATTAGGACATGGACTCACAGGCGAATAGTAGTGCAGCTCTGGAGTATAATACGGATGTAACTCAGGATCAGTACAGGATAGTAATTCATGTATGTCACAGTGACTGCCCCAGCAGCAGACTAGAGTGCAGATGCAGCTCTAGGTCTAATACAGATTAACTCAGGATCAGTACAGGATAAAGTAATGTCATTATGTACACAGTGACTGCACAGTAGAAATAGTGAGTGCAGCTCTGAGTATAATACAGGATAACTCAGGATCAGTACAGGATAAGTAATGTCATGTATGTACACAGTGACTGCACCAGCAGAAGAATATGAGTGCAGCTCTGGGTATATACAGGATTAACTCACAGATCATACAGGATAAGTAATGTCATGTATGTACACGTGACTGCACCAGCACAGATAGTGAGTGCAGCTCTGGGTAAACAGGATGGAACTCAGGACAGTACAGTAATAATGTCATGTATGTACAACAGTGACTGCCCAGTGAGAATAGTGAGTGCAGCTCTGGATATATACAGGAGGAACTCAGGATCTTACAGGTAATAATTGTCTGTATGTACACAGTGACTGTACCAGCAGCAAAAGTGAGTGCAGCTCTGGGGTATAATACAGATGTAACTCCAGGATCAGTACCGAGATAAGTAATGTCATGTATTTCACAGTGACTGCAACCGCAGCAGAATAGTGAGTTGCAGCTCTGGGGATAATACAGAATGTAACTCGGATCATTACCATTAGCATTGGCATAGTTGGGACTTTGTTTGTAATAAGAGCCATGACCTCCCATCTTCCGGTTGTTGTCATGATCATGAGTGGATTGCTCATTAACAGCAACCAATGTATTTCTGTTTGATTTACATGCGATCTGATTAGTGGGATGCTGCACCTGGATGATAGGTGATTGATAGATATCCCTGCACAGTATAAATGAAGCGCTAGTGATAACCGCACTATACTGAATACTGTGTTGAGAAGCCGTGTCCTTACGCGCACTGTCTATACGTAGTATAATCAAGCAGCCGGGAGGCAAATGATATGGGGAAATAACATACATTGGCAAAACGCCTTTTTTTATACAGACAACAAAATGCCCTTAGAGGGAAAACTCATTTTAATGAAGATGAATGTGTAGTGTAGAGATCACAGGGCTGTGGGGATCCCGCAGTCACCAGGAGAATGATTTATTCACAAAAATTACAATAAAAACTATACATTGTAACAGACTCCGCATAATAACATTGTTGCTGTCACACTCTGCAGACCAAACACTATGTACTGGGGTAATGGTGATAACCATTGTCTCATACAAGACATTCAAGGATGTGCACCCTCCTGCAACTTTCACTAATTTTATCAAAAAGACTTTGTCGTTGGCATGGGGAATGGAAATGTTGAGGAATGCATTGGAAACATTATTTGCAGCTATTATATCAGCCATATCTTCTGACTACATACCGGCCTCCTCTACAATAGTGCGGAAGATGGAGCGTGATCAGACATGTCACTCTGCACGCATCATGTGCTGCAATGGAGGCTGCGGAGAGACTTGTCTGCTCTCATGCACCGCTATTAGGGGCCATATCATGCGGTCAAAATATACTCCTCCCATACCAAAAGGCCTGCCCTATATACAGGTGGTCCCCTACTTAAGAAGACCCGACTTACAGACGACCGTCAGTTACAAACGGACCTCTGGATGTTGGTAACTTATTGTAGTTTAGCCTTAGGCTACAATACACAGCTATAATAGTTATCACAGGCGTCTGTAATAAAGCTTTATTGTTAATCCTGGTTCTTATGACAATCCAACATTTTTAAAATCCAATTGTCACAGAGACCAAAAAAAATTTGGGTGGGGTTACAATCATAAAATATACAGTTCCGACTTAAATACAAATTCAACTTAAGAACAAACCTGTAGAACCTATCCTGTACGTAACCCCGGGGGCTTGGTAAAAAAAAAGTCTTTTAGGGTTACTAAGGGCTGACCTATAGACAGCTCTTAGACAAATTAATAGGAGCTATTTGAAGCCATACACCAATATGACCCTCAGGGCCATGTTCTGCTTGGAGCACTCCTCACCCCTTCCCTCTCCGTGAGGCGCCATGCAGCAGGGCTGAACATACTGACAAAGATATAGCAAGCTCTATCTTTTTTTTGCCTACGCTATGGTCCAGTGGGAAATACAGCCATTTAAATAGATGGCTACCCATTCCAAAACCGTGCGGTACTGGTAGCACGCGGCCGCATTAAACCGTTTCTCGGAAAGGGGTCGTTAAGATAGTAACAGACTTGTATGTAAGAAGAATAGAAAGAAAGGTGGGTAAGAAATCTTGACCAAAAATATAAAGTCTTGAGTAACCCTCCTAACAAATCTGTTTCTAGAGGTTTATGTTAAAGGTTTCTGCATCCTAAGGTTTTGGTTATATACAGCTTATTGGCTGTATGTAAAACAGCATTTGCTGACACTTTCCGCTGGGAGAGGGGAAGGGAGAGCAGATGTGAATTACAACTATGAGAAAAGCACGAGGAACATATGTCAAGCAGCCAAAAGAAATATAATTAACAATATTTTATTGGAGTACAAATACAAACGGAAAACTCAAAAGGACAAAAGTATAAAAACATTTAAAACACGAAAATGCAGGTCAACTGCCTTCGTGACTGCACATAGCAGGTGATGCCATGCAATAGTGGCAAACCACCTGCAACAGGGCCCCCCAGAACACACCAAATGATAAACCAAACTAATACCAATACTGCACTCAAGCTATAACAAGAAGTGTACTACACAGTGTAGAGGTCTAAACAGGAGAGACCGGTGTATCAACTCCAATAAGCCCACCAGGGCAAAAAACGACAGCGCCCTGACGGTGTAAATATGGTCCGCAGAGTGAAAAATCACTAAAATAACCAAATCCAATAAAGACCAGATGGCTATGGGTAAAGCTGAGGCAGAAATTAACAAGTGTGTGGAGGTGGTCCAAGGGAGCCAGGCAATGCCCAATGAATTACAACTAATCATGCTGTATACAGGACTAACAACAAAAACACAATGGGGCATTTACTATGAACAGTGCAGTGTGTACTATGTGCAGTGTCCTGTGTAGTGTGCAGGGGGCGTCAAGATTCTGGATTTCTGGTGCACGTTCTTCATGAATCCGGCTCTCACTGCACCGACAGAGTGCACCACTTTTTTTTTTTGCGGCGCAGGCACTTCTTAAACACCTTAAAAGAATGTGCAAAGTCCGACACAAAACTGGTACAAGAACCTCAGTAAATGTGCCCCAATAGCTAAACAAGAGAAGGTCATTGTGTCATATTATGTATACATTTATTCGGAGGTTTGGCTACAGCCTTTAAGTGGTTTTCTGGGCTAAAGATATTGAATACTTATCCTAAGGACAGGTCCTCGGTATCAAATTACCGTTCACTGTATAGTGGCCGACCTGTGAAACTGCATCGTAGCTCCCATTCATACAAATAGGAAATGATCTGCAGGCACCTGGCTTGACCAGTGCTGTAAGAACAGTGCTATCTGCTTCCTGCTCCATCTACGAGGTATCAGCTACTGAGAACATCTCATGTGTGGGGCTGTTGGCCCCAGCAATCAGATATTAAGGGCCTATTCTGTGGAAATATTATCAGTATGGAAAATTCCTTTAACGTAATGATGCAGTGCATCTGATAACACAAAACACCCAATCAGATTGCAGTATGTTACAGTATGGTGGTCAGTAACCTTCTGGTGGAATTTGGGGTCATTTCTGATTTGCCACTTGGCTACAGGTGCGGATACAGTACTGACCTCTTGTCACTTTTATATGGGTTTTTCCTCAAGGAAGGTGTGCCAGATACAAAGACCCAGATACTTCCATCTTGTATCGCCCTATTGTCACCCGGACAGACAATAGCGTATTGTCTGCTTTAAGAACCTTCAATGCCACCTTTAATATTTCTCAGACTGCGAAGATCAAAGAATCTTCCTGATAATAAACCACAACAACGATCCCACAACATCAAATGAAATCAGATGTGAATCGCCTGCAGCAAGACGCTGCTACAACGGTAACATGTACAGGAATACATCCAGGGGACGAGCCACAATCTGACTACACACACCTGGTTTGCAGTCTGTTACCATGGATACATTTTGGACTGCATGAAAGGTGGATGTGAAAATTAGAGGGGGATTGTACTTAGTATTTTTTTTTTTTATCCTGGATGCGGTGGATACATTGTTACTGTGTGTCTGTCTGGTTCCGCTGATGATGCCTTGACAGGATAACACTGGCACCTGGCGCCGGGTGTAGGGCACATTCCTGCTACTGTACACGGGATGAAATCATGTCATAGCAGCAATACTTCCTAAATGTGCAGGAGCTGCAGCTGTAATAAAATATAAGATGTGTACAGGAACGGATAGCGAAGGTTCAGAAACCAGGGAGCGTAATGCTTTATTTAGTGCCGTTCCAGAATAGGGACCCCCCCCCCCCTACATTCTGGTACAGACTCTCATGCTGTGCTGTGATCAGTACCATCATTTCCTAAATACTCTGTGCTGCTGGGAACTCTGTGCTTCTT
The DNA here is from genome assembly GCA_019512145.1 of Engystomops pustulosus. Classification (NCBI taxonomy): domain Eukaryota; kingdom Metazoa; phylum Chordata; class Amphibia; order Anura; family Leptodactylidae; genus Engystomops; species Engystomops pustulosus. The sequence continues at coordinate 280,047 of WNYA01000048.1, forward strand.
TGACTATGGAACTCATAGTGGGGGATTTATCATTGACTAAGCTCAGTGCTCCCCACTCTGTGCTTCTGGGAACTGTGCTCAAAGGAAATCTACCATCATAATCCATCATGACATTACTCATAGATCCGGGCACTGTGACTAAGGTAATCTTCTTAGATTTCTTATCTAAAATCAACTTTTACAATTATGCTTATGAGCCAGAAGGTCTATGGGGGCATTACCAGATCCCCTGTGTGGTTTAGCTTCACAGGCTGTTACACTGTCTGCTCCTTCTCCCTCCCACTGTGTGAGATTACATCAAGCAAAGCGAGGGGGGAAGTGTAACTGTGAAGCTGCAGCAATGAGAGGCTCTAGTAACACACTAGGAACCTTCTGGCATAATTTTAAAAGTTGATTTTAGTAGGAAGGAGGTCATGGATAACAAATATGAGAAGATTACAGTAGTCTCAATGCCTGGATCTATGAATAAGGCTACATACACACAAATGTATGCCCACCAGGATATAGCCCGGCGGGCATATGTTCACCCCGATGGAGAGGAGCGATGCATGTCGCATGGCGCCGTAACAAGGGGAAAGATAGGACATGTCTTATCTTTTCCCCGTGTGCATGGAGTGCGAAACCATATCGCGCCGTGCGCCCATTGCGTGACGACGCCCCAAACCCCGCCCATTTCCACTGTACCTAAACACTTTATGCTGCTCCAAATGCAGGCATTTAAAAAAAAAATTAATTTATGTATATACATAGTTAATTCCATATCTCTTATGGATGTAATACATTATTGCTGTCCTGGCTGTGATACATACATTTGTAGATTTCATGGTTTCCCTCGTCGACCATGTCATTGGCTTGTTACGAGGCTGCAGACATGAAAGGGTTAAAACCCGACTTGCTAGGGCGACAGCTAATTATAAACTGTGGTTTAACCCTAATAAAACCCTCCTTGACCTCTACATAGTGGTGCCCCCATATCCACATCCAAGCCCCTCCGTGCCAGTCGTGCTGTCTCCGACTTAGGAGGAGGGGGGTACACTAATGAAAGATGGGGACACCAGGTCCCGCCAGGAGCTAGACGGACTCTCTGCGAGCCTTGTTCATTCACTGCCCTTGTTATCCCCATTCTAAAAATACTCCTGGACCAGTCAAAGAGCCATTTAAACAAGACTGGCTCCCCCAAAACCACTCAATAAAAAAAAGTGACAAATTAGCAGGGTGGGGCAGAGCGGGGGGCACGGCTGTAGTATGGGAGCACTCAGCAGTCACTACTTACAACCCCAGGCGAACCTTCAGCCGCTGCCAACAATAACATCCTAACCAGGGGTTAATACACCAAGCCCTCGGGGGTTAACAAGTCAGCGCTCCAGGAATCAGGGCTCAAGTCACACTCCGGATTATATCCATAGATCTATGGAAGAAGAGGAGATCATGGGAAGATGGCAACACAGTGGTGTGATAGAATATCTGTAATAATTACATATATATATAGCACCAACATAAACCGCAGCGCTGCACAACAATGGCAACAAGTAGTGAGAGCAAATGCATAAAGGGGGAAATATATGGATAAATTGATATTGGAGAGATAGATACATAGATACATTTTAGATAATTTGATAGGAAAATGGATACATATATTCATTTGGTTATTTTACATAGGACCTTGTGGACTTTTGTGGTTGGGGTCCTGGGAATAGCAGCCAATTTTCCGGATTTTTGATGCTTCTATTTCATTATTTTATCATTAGACAGCACCTTATATTATCCGGTTTGTTCTATATTAATTTCTCTGATAAGTCATGTAACAAAAGAACAATTGTAACACTATGGATACGATGTATCTCTGTGACTCCTCTATATTCTCTGATTCCTCTGTCCACCATTCCCCCATCCCATCATGTTCCTATAAGACAGCACATACATCAGAGCAGCACATTCCTCGCCTCAGTTTGGGTTTACATTTAATCTGACACCCCTCGCTATATTTAATTTTCCCCATTTCAGTGTTAGTATCTGATGTAGGATCTTAGAGACACTACTTCACCCGTCTGACCGACCTTCTGCACCCAGATTAATTCAATTACCTCACTGTGCTGCCTCAATCTCTGAGAAGACCGCAGTCCGCAGATTATTCCGCCGGATATTATCCTCCCGTCCATGTGCTCCATATATGTACCTGTCTGGCTCTATTCGGTAGGGAGGGAGAAATATTGCTAAAAGGTGAACATTGAACACCGGGAGTTTTTCATAATAAGATTGTTTCTACCACCAGCCACCAGTAGGAGGAGCTGTGGAGCTTACTGCAGACTGCTAGACAGTGAACTTGAAATATACCTTGTGCAAACCACAATGCGGAAGATGCTGAGGGGTTTAATGATGCACTTATGGGTGAGCTCAGGGCTATAGCTTTTGTAACCCATAGTCTCTGCTGATGATTTAAAAAATGCCTTTGTCAGCTTTCTGAATCATTTCAATACTTTATAATAGTTTATTTTACATTTCCTGGCTCCCTGCCTGAAGCACGTGGCGAGTCCCAGGCTAGGGTTAGGCCTGTGTCAGCCTCCTCTCCTCCACACTCATCCAGCTCCTTCCCCGCTTCCCACTTCCTGTCATGTGCATTGAGCAGGCAGGGGAGGGAGGGGGATGGTGTGGAGCGAGAGGAATAAAGCATGAGGAGACACAGGCTGCAGCTGCTCCTCTCCTCATCACATGCTGCTGGCAGGGAGCCAGGTAATGTGAAATAAACTTATATAAACTACTAAAACACTTAAAAATGCTGATAAAGGCATTTTTTAAATCAGCATAACACCAGCTGGTGACCGGTTCGCTTTAAGGTATATAAATGTGGAGTAATGCAACTTTTTAATCTCCAAAGAGGTGGAAACATGATTAGACACAAGCTCCGACCTATGATCTGTGTATCTAGAGACAAATTACTGATCTAGGCTCCTAGACTTCCCTCTGCAGGTTCTATCTGTAAATCCAAGCTTGTAACCAGCTACTACCCTGTTTCCCCTACAATAAGAAAATAACACCTAGTGGCCGCCATTACTACGGCTCATACATTAGTATTAGTAGATCGTTTAGATACACTGTTGCATTGCACATGTATTATGAGCAGCTGCCCCCACAAGAAGGGCTCATGGGGGAAAGTGTCATTGCTGAACATGAGAGATCTGGGCCAATAATCCAATAGAAATGGATAACAAGAAATTTAGAGTTTGGAGAGTTATAAGGATGATAGATAAGTAGATTTTTTTTGTTCAACAATAAATGTGAATTCTTGTTTATGGAAAAATAAGACATCCCCTGCAAATAAGACCTAGAGCTTCTTTAGGAGCAAACATTAATACAGGACACATTGGGGCTCATTTACTAAGGGTCACTCGCTGCACTTTTCTCAGACTGTGCGCGTTCTTCTTGGCTAAAACGTCTTGCACAGGTATTTAAGAAGTGTCTGCGCTGGGATTGTGGTGCATGTGGCCCTTTAGTGGTGCAGTTGCGCTGCCTCCATGCTGTCCGACGGTCCCACTGATTCGGACCAGGGGTCGTATTTAACTTTCAAATTGTGTCGCACGCCCTATGGTAAAGGTGCACCACAAAAAAAGATGTTGAACTCTGTCGGACCTGTGCGGGGAGCCGTCAGATTCGCATTTTCTGGAGCACGATCTTAGCGAATCGTCAGACGATGCACTTTTACGGAACTTGTAAGTAAATGTGCCCCACTGTCTTATTTTTGGGGAAACACGGTATGATGTGTTCTGCTCTGCTCCATCACCAGGTTCTACCCCGCTAATCGATCAGCCCCCTCAGGTAAGGTATAAAATGTCCCTTCTAGAATTTCCTCTTTTACATTCAATCTCACCTTTTCATTTTCCTCCAAACGTGAGAAGAGTCATATTTGTCTGGCTAGAGAGGGAGCGTCACTTCAGACGCCTCTATCTTTGGATAGTAATAATTCCTTTACATAGCGCACACCGACTATGCAGCGCTACAGAGAGCTTTCCAAATCAGTCTTTGGATCCGGAGCACCTAGAACCATTGTGTTGTATCATATTAAAGCTAAGAATCTCAAATTGCATCTTGTGGTTCCCTGAACTACAGAACTGAACAAATGGCAGTTTGTGACCCAAATTGAAAGTTCAGTCCGAATCAGTTGGATCGTCCTTAAAGCCAGCGCGGCTACACCAAAATCTGATCGCATGTGACACAATCCCCTGTTAAATACCTGTCACATCCATGCAAACATCGAAAAGTACGACAACAGTGCGTCCGCATATCCTTAGTAAATAAGCCCCACTGTGTACATACATGACATTACTTATCCTGTACTGATCCTGAGTTACATCCTGTATTATACCCCAGAGCTGCACTCACTATTCTGCTGCTGGTGCAGTCACTGTGTACATACATCAGCAGAATAGTGCGTGCAGCTTGGGGTAGAATACAGGATGAAGCCTCCAGATCAGTACCAGGGATAAGGTAATTCATTAGGACACAGTACTGCACCGGCAGCAGAATAGTGAGTGCAGCTTGGGGGATAATACAGGATGGTAACTAGATCGTCAGGATAAAGTAAGTCGTATGTACACAGTGACTGCACCAGAGCTATTCAGGATGAGATAGTGAGTGCAGCTCTGGAGTGATAATACAGGATAGTAACTCAGTATCAGTACAGGATAAGTAAGCCATGTATGTACACAGTGACTGCACAGCAAGCCCGAATAGTCAGTGCACGCTCTGGGGGGTTATAATACAGGAGTAATCAGGAATCCAGTTACAGGATAAGTATGTCATGTATGTACACAGTGACACCTGCACAGCGAGCAGAATAGGAGTGCAGCTCTGGAGGTATAATACAGGTCTTGAACTCGGATCAGTAGACAGGATAAGTACTGCATGTATGTACACAGTGACTGCACACAGCAGAATAGTGAGTGCAGCTCGGGGTATATACAGGATGTAAACGCAGGCAGTAAGCAAGATGGCATGTATGTCACAGTGACTGCCCGCAGCGAATAGTGAGTGCAGCATGGGGTATAATACAGGATGTAAAACTAGGATCCGTACGGATAAAGTAATGTCATGTATGTCCACTGAATGCACCAGGAGCAGAATAGTGAGTGCAGCTACTGGCGATAATACAGGCTGGAACTCAGGATCAGTAAGGATACGTAATGTCATGTATGTACACAGTGACTGCACAGCGAGAATAGTGAGTGCAGCGCCGGGGTATAAACAGGATGAAACTCAGGATCAGTGACAGGATAAGTAATCGTAATGTATGACAGTGACTGCCACAGCAGCAGAATAGGAGTGCAGCTCTGGAGGATAATACAGGATGAATCAGGATCCGTACAGGATAAGTAATGTCATGTAGTACAACAGTGACTGCACAGCAGCAGATAGTGAGTGCAGCTCTGGGTATAATACAGGATGTAACTCAGGATCAGTCAGGATAAGTAATGTCATGATGTACCACAGTGACTGCACCAGCAGCAGAATAGTGAGTGCAGCGCTGGGTATATACAGGGTAACTCAGGATCAGTACAGGAAAGTACATGGTCATGTAGTACACAGTGACTGCACCAGCAGCAGAATAGTGAGTGCAGCTGGGGTGATAATACAGGATGTAACTCAGGATCAGTACAGGATAATAATGCATGTATGTACACAGGACTGCACCAGAGTCAGAATGGAGTTGATTGCAGCTCTGGGGTAGTAACTCGGATGTAACTCAGGATCAGTACAGGATAGTTTAATGTCATGTAGGTACACAGTGACTGCACCAGCAGCGCATATTTTTTTTTGTTGAGTGCAGCTCTGGGGGTATACTATAAGGTAACTACAGGAGATAGTACAGGTAAGTAATGTCATGTATGTAAACATGTGACGCACCAGCAGCCGAATAGTGGTGCGCTTCTGGGGTATAATTACGGAGTAACTCGGTCTTCGTAAGGACTAAGTATGTCCAGTATTATAGTAGTTATATTCTTGTACATAGGGGGCAGTATTATAGTAGATATATTCTTGTACATAGGGGCAGTATTATAGTAGTTATATTCATGTACATAGGGGGCAGTATTGTAGGTAGTTATATTCTTGTACATAGGGGGCAGTATTATAGTAGATATATTCTTGTACATAGGGGGCAGTATTATAGTAGTGATATTCTTGTACATAGGGGGCAGTATTATAGTAGTTATACTCTTGTACATAGGGGGCATACATATACATATTGCACCCTGGAATATGGGGTATATATGGGATCCATCCCTCTCTCTTAATGGTGGGGTCTTTTAGGCTGGATGCTCCCCTATCCTCTGGTGGCCGTGGAGCTGCAATACCAGGGCATGGCCACAATATTAAGCACAGCGCTGTCCGCTTCCGTCTCTGGCTCCCGTGTAGGGTCTGATACTTTAAGAAACAGGATCCTGGCGCCGGACCCCCAACTCACCCAATACTGATGAGAAATAGTGAGGATGGATCATCAGTTTCAAAACATTCCCAGCCCGGAAGACCCGGAACATACAGAGGACCTAATATCCAGCGCTAAATTATTTTCCACCTCGAAGGGGAAAATCAAACAGTGTAAATCTTGGATCTGGGGCAGGTTCCCTTTAAAAACAAAAGACGCCCAGTTGGACTTTGGAATCTCCTTGATGCAGATTTGACCTGGGGAAGGCTCCGCTTACAGTAATGGCCGCCCTCCTGTGCCGAATTCCCCCTTCATGAAAACTCCCAGGGTGGTCTCGCTGTTTACTGTACTTTGTGGTGACTTTTAAAGGGCACTTCATCAGCGCAGAACTTCTCAGCCCGGCACAGAAATTCCCCGCTCGTATCTCGCTTTCGTTTTCACTTTGAGCATTTTGTTACGTCACATGATTTACCCAAAACCACAGCAATACCTGTCGTACGGGGCGCGTCTGTCCACACGAGAACACGACTGCAATGATTTATCTGTTATATTTCCTGATGGGTTGGAACAAATATTTCCCTTATCAGATTATCAGATATTCTGGATTATCAGATGAATAATGCAGCTCTGGATTATACAACAGAATATCCATGGGGGTCATTTATCTTTAGTTTGGAAACTTCCAAAAAAAAAGTTCAGTTTTTTGCCTAAAATTTCTAAACCTCAAAACCTGGAAGTGCAAAACGGAACAACTAGACGTTTGCTCTGTGGGTGGAAAGTCACAAATTGTAAAGGAAAAAAAAGGGAAAAAACTAAGATAAATGACCATTGGATGCTAAGGGAAGAGCGCCCTCAGTGGCCAAACAGGGAATAGATGGAAAGCTCTAGCTGATGTGTAATTGTGGACTGTTCCTTTAAGTGATGCATGGATCCGGGCCGGTCTCTATACAGTGTGTGGCGTCTCCCCTCTCCCCGTTTAGTGATAGTGATGGATGATGGATGGGCTGTAGCCTAATAAATATGGATTCTTTGCCCCTAATGGCGGCATCAGCTGTGTGTAAGCAATGGCTGCCCCTCCCATGTGTATGATAACAGCAGACAGACATATAGCGACACAATATAGTAACAGAGTAACAAGCAATATCAGAGATTGTATAGGGCAGCGATGGCAGTGATGGCGCCCAAACTGCAACACAAAACCAACGTATTTATTGCAAAATGCCAACACAGCGATGCATGTAGTGACTGACTGCAATAATAATAATTCTTTATTTATATAGCGCACACAGATTACGCAGCGCTCCATGGGGCTCACAATCTAATCAACCTACCAGTATGTTTTGGAGTGTGGGAGGAAACCGGAGGACCCAGAGGAAACCCACGCAAACACAGAGAGAACATACAAACTCTTTGCAGATGTTGACCCTAGGACTTGAACCCAGGTCCCCAGCACTGCAAGGCTGTTATGCTAACCACTGAGCCACCAAAAGCGTCATATTGGGGGAAACCAGTTCCTGTCCGAAAGCGGACCAGTGTCGTGCATAACATCTGAGTCACGTGAACCTATCTCATGGGGGGAGACCAGATGCTGATCGGTAAAAAAAAAAAACGTGGGCAGGGTCCTGAAATATGGGCGCAAACCACGCGACCCAACCCACCCCCCTTAAGCCTTCAAAAGGGGTCGCATTAGTCTTTAGTCTGGTGATCCTTTGCTGGGGGGTGCAAGGCAGCACATGATTGCGAACGGCAGGGAAATATTCCACCCGTAAGTACTTGTGCGCTAATGACCCGGCAGTATAGTGGGTTAGAGACCGTAAACCGGAATGGGGGGTTAACATACGGCTGTGGCCAAAGGGCGCGGTCTGCGCACATGGGGATTATAAATATCCGTTAATGGGGTGGGATGTGGTATGATTTGTAGCTGCGTGTCGATGCTTGTTTACATTGTTGCAGGGAGTGTGCAAAAAGAAGATAAATATTAAACCTAACGAACATTGATAACCCCGGCCATTGTATCGTATAGAACATTACAAAGGGGCGCAGCAGATGTTCTGCTCCCCATATGGCTCTTCACAAAAACACGGACGGGGTGGTGGTACACGGTCTGTAGGGGCATGGTCTGGCAAAAGGAATCGACACTTGAATTCTGTCGATGCATCCATTATGGATGCGTGCATCGCATTGGGTTGGATGTCACTTAGTTGTTTGTCAAGTCCCACAAAAGCGAACGTGGAGTTGGTATATACCAGGGGATTCCTGAATCGCAGGGGTAAGCATCGGTATGTCGCAACTAGGCGGGCAAACAGGTAGATATAGAGAAAAAGCGAGACAACACTACCGCGAGAGGATCAGTCCATTGGGTTAAGAAGACCACAGAGAGCCAGTACACACCGGGAATCCTGGGGGTCACCACACTTGCCAAGTGGGTGAGTGAGAAAAACTGGTTATAATATGAAAAATGAAAAAAAAAGTCCCAAATGGTTTCCATTGGTTTTTTCAATTCCGGAAGCCGGGATATTGTCAAGACGACTAGGCGTGATGGGTAGTTGGCCAAAAAAAGTCTAAAACTGGGTCAAAAGGGGGGGGTGCAGCTTGTAGGGGAGGATGCGAATGATGTAATATTAGTAACAATACAGGCATAATTCCGAGGAGAACTATTGGGAATTCGCGACGTGGCGGGCAGTAAGACATATGGAGTGTACCCCCAGGGTTCTGTTGGCCGCCCTGGTGCCATTGCACCTATGTACAATTTAGGTAAAATGATGTTGTGCACTTGATGTCGGGAGGGATGAAATACACAACTTGCGGGTCCAGAATTGGCCGGCCGTCATATCCGGGGCAGATACAACCCCCCATCCTCCGCTTAACAATGTTGACTTTATCTTGAAATTTTTGCTGGGAATTGTGATTTTCTCCCCTGAGCACAAACGTCAGGACGACTGCATGGGGCGGGCGGGCAAGCCAAGCGAGGCAAGAAACGGGCTCAGGGTGCGCCAATGTGCACGGCTCTTGATGGTAGCAAAAAAGAAACGCTAGGGGCCATCCTGCTCTGTGCCGGGGACGGGGAGACCTGTCTGCCGGCTCAAATGGCCGCAATGTTAGACGCGAGGAAAGAGAGAGAGTGAGTTTGAGGACGGGCTTGTCAGCAAAGAATTTAAGTTCTCACTTTAAGTTTGTCACTTAAATAAAGAGGGCCCTTAGGAGTGATCGTGCTTCGGGTGCCCGCTCTCAGTCGTGCTTTAAAAGTCAAACACGGAAAAAAATGTGGACGGGGGCGCGGTGTCCACTTCGACCGGCGAGCTCGGAGTCGTAAATAGAAACTTCAGAAAGGGTCAATCAATGCCCCGAACCCCCACGTGCACTGCAAAGTCATTAATACTGTGAAGGTTAAATATAAGAACACTCTCATACTGTATACAAACAAGGTGCTAAAGAGGATGACGACTCAGCGCTAATTCTCCCCAACTTATAATACATACTCCAAAGGTCCATGTAATTTTGCAGACTGCAGCCAGCTTTGCCATTAGTCCCTTAAGATTGTAATCAGACCTACACACAACCTAAAGCTGTTCTCTGTGCTCTCTGCGCCAGCGTTATGTATTGTCCCTGTAGAGACTGTGTATCAAACCTTACCCGCTGAGCTGTCTGTGCTCTCTGCAGGGAACCAGTGTGGTATTTATTGTGTCCCTGGGTGATAGAGTGTTTTACTCAGACCAAGTCACACTTAAACTGTGCTCTGTGCTCTCCTCTCTGCAGCCAGTGTTAAAAGTGGTACTGTCCCTGGAGCAGATGTGTAACAAGTCAATAGGGGGGCAGACCTCACACTCTGGTGTCTACTAAATGCTCTCTGCAGGCCAGTGTTATGTATTGTCCGGAGAGATGTTATTAATGCAGACCTCACATGTGCTGTGTCAAAAGCGGTGTGCTCCTCTGCAGGCTCTAGGTTCTGTATGTCCTTGCCCCTGGAGAGATGTGTAATCCATACCTGGGCACACCTGAGGCTGTGCTACTGTGCATCTCTGCGCATGTTTATATACTGCCCTGGAGAATGTGTAAGTCCGACTCACACTGCTGGTGCTCTGTGCGCTCGCAGCCAGTGTTTAATGTATTGTCCCGGGGAGATGTGTAATCAGAACCTCCACACTGCTGTGCTCTGTGCTCTCTGCGGCCAGTGTTAATACTGCCTCCTGGAAAGCATGTGTATCATACCTCACCTGCGTGGGAGCCTACTGTGTGGCTCATCTGCGATGCCTAGTGTTAGTGATATTGGTCCGCTGGAGATGGTTGATGCAGGAGCCTCACACTGCGCGTGTTGCTCGGATGTAGCTCTCTGCAGGCCAGTGTTATATACTGCCCCTTTGAGAAAGTGCAATCCAGAACCTCACGACTGCTGTCCTCTGCAGCCGGGGTCCAGTTGTGTTATATACTGCCCCGGAGAGATGTGTAATTCAGACCCGGCACCACTGCTGTCTCTGTGCTCTCTGCAAGCCAGTGTTATGTATATGTCTCTGGAGAGATGTGTAATCCGACCTCACCTGCTGGTGGTTCTGGTGCTGGCTCTGCGGACCCGAGTGTTAATACTGCCCCCCTGGAAGATGTGGAGGATCAGACCTCACACTGCTGTGCTCCTGTGCTACTCTGGCCGGGCCCAGTGTTTATATACTAGCACCCGTAGAGATGTGCAATCAGACCTCACAGGATCTGTATAGGCTGCCTGTTCTCTGTAGCTCTCGGGCAGCCCAGTGTTGAGATACTGCCTCCGTGGAAGATGGGTGTAATTCAGACCATTCACACTGCTGTGGTCTGTGCGCAGGCTGCGGCCAGGGTGGTGTATACTGTCACATATAAAGAGACGAATTTGTTATTATCAGACCTCACAACAAAACTGAGAGCTGTGCTCTAGTGCCTCTCATAAGGCATCCCGTAGGGTTTATGTATTGTCCCGGAGGGAGACTGTGTAAGTCGAGCCCATCACACCAACGGCGGTGGCTCTGTGAGCTCTCTGCAAGCCAATTATTAATGTACTGTCCCTGGAGAGAGTGTCTCAATACCTCACCTACAACTGCTGTGCACTTAGCTCGCTCTGTTCACCCAGTGTTGGCAGGTAGTCCACTGAGAGATGTGTATCGAGCTTCACCAGGAGCAGCCTGTGCTCTGGTGCTTTTTTCTCCTGCAGGCAGTGGTATCGTATATCCCTGGTAGAGATAATAGCTAATCAGAACCCTTCACACTCGCTGTGATCTTCGTGCTCCCTCTAGTGCAATACCATTTCATTTATGCATTTTCGGGAAGGGGGGAGGAAAAGTCCCTGGGGAGTGTAATCAGACCTTCACACGGGTAAAGCTGTGTCGCGGGTCTGTGGCTCATCTGCGGCCAAAAAAGTGTTATATTACGTGCCCCTGGAGAGATTTGTTATCAGAAAAACACCGCACACATGCTGTGCTCTGTGCGCTCTGCAGCCAGTATTATGAATACTGTCCTTGAGAAAGATGTGTAATCAGCAGCCTTACCTCAGGGGGCTCTGTGCTGCTCTGCAGCCGTGTTATGTATGTCGCCTGGAGAGCTGTGTAATCAGACCTCGACACTGCTGTGCTCTGTGCTCAAAAATCTAGCAGACACAGTGTTATGTATTGTCCCTGGAGAGCATTGTAATCAGGACAACGTGCAAAGCTGCTGTGCGTCTGTTGCTCTCTTCAGCCAGTGTTATGTATTATCCTGGGAGAGCTATGTAATCAGCCTCACACTGCTGTGCTCTATTCTCTTGCAGCCAGTGTTATGCATGTCCTGGAGAGATTTTATCAGATCTCACACTGCTGTGCTCCTGATGCTCCTCTGCGGCCAGTGTTATCTACTGCCCCTGGAGAGATGTGTTATCAGACCCACACTGGGCTTCTGGCTCTGGTGGCTCTCGCCGCCATGTATTACTGCTACTGGGTCGCCTTGAAGATGTGTAATCAGACTTAACACTGCTGGCTGCGCTGTGCGCTCGCAGCCTGTGTGTTATGTATTGTCCCTGGACAGAGTGTGTAATCAGACAGACCTCACACTGCTGTGCTCCTGTGCTTCTCGTGCACGCCAGTGTTATGTTTGTCGCCTGGATAGATTTGTAATCGGACCATCAACTGCGTGCTCTGTGCCTCTCTGACAGCCAGTGTTATGTATTGTCCCTGGAGATATGTGTAATCAACCTCACACGGCTGCTGTGCTCTGTAGCTCTCATGAGGCCAGAAAAAGCCAGTGTATACACTAATACATTCTCGCCTGGAGAGAAGTGGTAAATCACAGAGACCTCACCGACTGCTGTGCTCTGGCTCTCTGCATCCAGTGTGATTTAAATGTCGCGTGAGAGATGTGTAATCATAGCCTCCACTAGCCTGTGCTCTGTGCTCCTGCAGCCAGTGTCATTATTGTCCTGTAGATAGGTGGAATCAGACTCCACACTGCTGTGCTCTGTCTTCTCTGCAGCCAGTGTTATGTATTATCCCTGGAGAGACTGGTGAATCATACCTCCACTGCGTTGCTCTGGGTGCTCCTGCAGCCAGTGTATGGTACTAGTCTCCTCGGAGAGATTGTAAGAATCCACCTCAGGGCACTTGGCTGTGCTCTGTGCTCTCCTGCAGCAGTGGTTTATGCATTTGGCCCTGGATAGAGTGTGTAATCAGTCCTCACAGGGAAAAAAACTAGGCTGTGGCTCTGGGTCTCTCAAGTGGCAGCCTGTGTTATGTCCATTGTCCCCGGAAGTATGTTTAATCGACCTCACCTGCATGTGCGCTGTGCTCTCTGCAGCCAGGGGTTATGTATGTCCCTGGGAGAGATTTGTGTAATCAGACCTCACACTGCTGGTGCTGCTGTGCTCTCCTTGCAGCAAGTGTTAGTATATGTCCGTGGAGGAGATGTGACAATCAGACCGTCACAGCTGCTGTAGACTCTGTGCTCTCTGCAGCCATTGGTATGCATTATCCTTGGAGAGAAGTGTTGGTAATCAATACCTCACACTGCTGTGGCTCTGTGCTCTCTGCAGCTGACTGTCCTAGGAGATGGGTGATAATTAAAACTAGTTGGGTGTTATATTGTCAGTAGACAGCAGACTGTGATAGTGATGGTTATATTCCAGGATTGTGCTTCTCCTAAGTGGCCCCTGGATGGTGTGTGTCCTCAGCAATGATGTGCGTCTGTGCTCTCTGTCGCGCAATGTTAGGTATTCATACAATGCACAGAGAACAGCAGTTTGAATCATCGTCCCCAGAGAAGCAATGAGTGTCGGGGGGAAAACCCCTGGCCCGGGCGGGGAGCTCATAATCACTTGTGGCCCCTTCTCAGTGGACATCGACAATACACATTTGATCTACACGCAGTCACAGTGTGGCCCCTTGCAGCCGGTGGCTAGGAGGGATTACAAGGCTCCAGTGACATCACTACCTACTGATGACACGAGAGGCGGAGGGTTGACAGGTATAATAAGGACAGCAGACTTCACCAGTACTCAAGGCTCTTCGTCTTCACTTTCACTCTACCACAATGGACAAACCAGTTGGTACTGACAAGCAAGCAGAGATCTAACTGTACCACGGCGAAGGAGAGGGGTTTCAGAAAACACTATCTCTGATAAATGTTACAGTTATATGCCACTCACTTTTTTGATCTTAGCACTGAAGTCACTAAAATGTGAGCGCCTGGGATGTGTGAGGAAAAGTTATGGGAATAGGTACGATGAATACGAAGGGGGAGAGGGAGAAGCCTCTCTCAAAATACTCTTGTGTATAGAAAGATGCCTGCCGTGCGCCCCAGCCCACAACCGCTCCCAGTCAGCCATGAACGCTGCATGTGACCAATAAAATTAAGCCATAGGAAGACTCCCATTTTACGCTCTTGTTTAGATTTTCTTTCACATATATTTATGTGGACCGGTCACTATTCATTTTTGTTACTCTCACCCTTTTGGGTCTTTTTTTGTGTCTTGAAATTAAATTAGGTCGATGGTAAGTTCTCTACAATACGAGTATTGTATTTCTATATACACAGTGTAATATTGTAATAAGAATACAGGCAGGTCACCCGGGTTCAATACAAGATAGGGACCTGTAGGTTTGTTCTTAAGTTATAATTTGTGTGTAAGTCGAAACTGTATATATTTATCATTGTAGTTCCAGGACATTTTTTTTTTTGTTGGCCCCAGTGACCAATTGGAGTTCAAATTTATTTGCTGTAATAGGACCAAGGAATGTACAAATAAGCCGTCATAATGCAGACATTTTTTAAGCTGATTATCAACGCGGCAATCTGTGACTATTTGAACAAGAAGCGAAACACAGGAGGCTTCCACAGAGGTCACAGTAGGGCATAAGGGAGGAAATCCGTCTAGTAACTAATGGGTTGTCTGTACTGTCGGAGTGTCCTTGGGCGCGTGGGGACCGGCCTGTAGTGAGGTGCAGCTCCTGGGGTATAGTAGCAGGAGTGTTTAGCTCGGAACATACAGGTACAGTAGCAAGGATAAAGTGGAACTGTCATGTAATGTACACAGGAACTGCACAGAGAATAGTGAGTGCAGATCTGATGATAAGTACAGGATGTTGACTGGTGTAAAGGAGCAGTACAGGATAAGTAAATGTCATGTTGTACCAGTGACGCCGCAGCCAGATCAGGGAATAGTGAAGGCCAGCTCTGGAAGTATAATAATCATTTGCTACCACTCAGAGATCGTACAGGATAAATTAAGTTTCAGTATTATACACAGTGACGGCACCGGAGGGACGAAAATGGTTTTGTAAGTGAGTGGCATGCTCTGGGGTATAATACAGGATGGAACGTCAGGATCATAAAGGATAAGTAATGTCATGTAATGTACACAAGTGACTGCACCAGCACCCAGCATATGAGTGCAGCTCAGATATATAGCAGGAGCTGCGTGGAAACGAGGTCAACTCGGAATGCAGTAACAGTGATAAGTACATGAGAGTCATGATGTACACAAAGGTGACTGCTCCACGAGCGCACTGAATAGTGATGACAGCTACGGGAGTATATAGCTGACGTGTAACTCAGTGAATCGTACATGATAAGTAATGTCATGATTTATATACAAAAAACAGGTAGATCTTGCAAACCCACGCAGCAGAAAGGTGAGTGGCAAGCGCTGGGAGTACATAAAATAACCCGGAGGAACTCTAGCTCACAAGTACAGGAGTGCATCCAGGTTAAGTAATGTCATGTATGTAAGGACAAAACCGAGAACCGTGACTAGCAACCATGCAGCATAGCATAGTGAGTGCAGCTCTGGAGTAGGTATACAAACGGACTGTAACTCAGGAGCAGTAACAAAAGGATAAGTACTGGGTGCTGTAGTGTGATACAAGCAGTGACTAAGAGCACTGGCCCAGCATGAATTTGAGTAGCGCACGCTCTGGGGTATGCGGTAGCGTAGTAACACAGACGGGGGGGAAGGAGTTTAGAATGCAAGGGATCAGTGACAAAAAAGTGAATAAGTAATAGTCGTGGTAATGGGCGCAGCATTGACTCCCAGCAAGTCAGCAGTAATAGTGAGTAGCGAAAGCACTCTGGGTGATAAAGTAAAGGACTGTAACTCAGGATACATAAGGGGGAGTCGTAAGTTCCGAATATATGTACAACATTGACTAAGCAGCCCCCCGGAGCATACAAATAGGTGAGGCGCGCGCGGTCTGTGTATAAGGGTACATGAACGGATTAGTACTCCAAACGTGGAAGTGACAGTACAGGATAAAACAAAAGTAAATGTTCATGGGGGTGATTGAAAAACAGTGGACTGAAAGAGGGTTGGCGACCACACAGCAGAGATAGATGCCGCTGTGGGGGATTCACAGGGTGGGAAGAGCGCAGGAAAAAGGAAAAGGGAAAAGAAAGAAAGAAATGGAAAGGGGAAGGGGGGGAAAGGAGAAGTGGGGGTGTGACATTATAAGAAGGCACAACCAGGCAATACAGGAGTAGGTGGCATGGGGGCAATAAATAAAGTAATACAACCGGGGTTATTCCTTGCGGGCGATGTCTTTGCAGGTGAGATCATAACATGGGACAAGGGAAAAAGGGGAAAGCTGTTGAAGAAGGAAACTCGAAACCAAAAGAGAAGCAATACTGGATTGGGAGCTACACTTCCGGGTGGAGAGACGATAAGTAAAAGTGTTGTTGGGTGGAGGGTTTGCATTAAAAAAAGTCCAAGGAGAAGGGGGTAGGAACGCTCGCCTGTCTAAAGTGGCGTCGGTATATCTTTAAATGTGCGAGTCAGCATTTCCCGGGGCTGGAAGAAAACAAAAAAATCCTTCGGCCTAGAAGGTTCTAATAACGATCGGGCCGCGCAGTGCGGATGATAGATGGGCCTGGCTGCCTCCCATCATACACTGAGCCTCCATTAATAAGGTCACAAGGCGACTGTAAATAAAAATAGGGTAAGAGTCTAAAAGATGAGGAAAGAACGTCTGTAACCTCCGAGCAACCCCCGGATAGTGATACACAAACTACACAACAACCACGGGCACAAAGCCACGATACAGAGGGACACGGCAGATACAGAGATAGACAGGCAGACCGACAGACAGATAGATAGGAGATAGATAGATAGAAATGAGATAGATAGATAGATAGGAGATAGATAGGAGATAGATAGATAGGAGATAGATAGATAGATAGATAGATAGATAGATAGATAGGAGATAGATAGATAGATAGATAGATAGATAGATAGATGTGCACAGTGACTGCACCAGCAGCAGAATAGTGAGTGCAGCTCTGGGGTGTAATACAGGATGTAACTCAGGATCAGTACAGGATAAGTAATGTCATGTATGTACACAGTGACTGCACCAGCAGAATAGTGAGTGCAGCTCTGGAGTATAATACAGGATGTAACTCAGGATCAGTACAGGATAAGTAATGTCATGTATGTACACAGTGACTGCACCAGCAGCAGAATAGTGAGTGCAGCTCTGGGGTATAATACAGGATGTAACTCAGGATCAGTACAGGATAAGTAATGTCATGTATGTACCGGGCCAATCTCAACGGACAGTTAGAGAAGCCAGTTAGAGTCATTACCGGTGCCAATTCAGCAGTTAGATGTCACCTAACTTGCCAATCTCGACCTTATTCATGGCCACGTCTTCACCTGTACCAGTTCCAGACCTTTATGCATTCTTCAAGCAGCCGTGCCCTGACCCCACACCTGTTCCAGCCCTTGCCACCACACTGTGCCAGCCCTTGCCCCTCACCGGTGTCATGAGCCGCTGCCCCCGGTGCTCATCGTCCTTGAGATAATGTCAGCGTGAGTGGGGGTGAGCTCCTTGAAGCGATCCGAGTTGCGGGCGATTCTGACCTCGTTCTCCCGCGCTGGCCCCCAGCGGTTCTTCTTCGGGAATTGCGGAGATATGGGGTAGGAGAGTGGGGGATTTGGTAGGTCTTCGCCTACTGCACACCACTGCCGCCCACAGCCGCGCACCCGGGCACAGGAGCAGCGACGCGCCACGCAGAGCAGCAGCACGATTCCGGGGGGGCAGCTGCAGGGGCGTCCAGGGATTCACGGGTGCTCATCCAGCCGAGGAACATGCTGCACGCCAGTGCTGCGACTGCCCAGGGACGGTGTGTAGCGGCTCTGCCGGATCCGCTGCCGTGTGTAGCGCTCGCCCGCGGCTCCGCGCCGTGTGTAGCGATCCCGCCACTCTGGCGCCGTATAAATAGTTCAGGCGGTTTGTTTTGGGCACCCTGGATCACACGAGGAGGAGGAGGGGGGAGGATCTTATACCGGGGTTGCGAGATCACACACTCTCACGCCCATGCTGCTATCACCGTCACCTAGATAGTCAATGCGCCGCCGGGTAACCTCTGACATCATATCATTTAAACAATGGGATGTCAATGAGCGTCACCCAGTGCTCAGAATGGTAGCACAGGCACTAGCTATGAGATACTTGCCACTGATAGGAGAACCTGAGATGGGACCGTCTCTGGTACTATGCCCTAATGATGGGCACCTGGGGGGGCAGGCACTGCTATGAGATACTTGCCACTGATCCGGCGCCCTGGAGAAGGACCGCCCCCCCCCCCCCCCCCGGTTGGGACGCTCATGGATCTATGCCATGAATGGTGGCACCTGGGGCAGGCACCAGACTGAGATTACTATGCACTGATTTCGGAGAAACCGGAGCTGGGGACCGACTCTGGGATATATGCCATTAATGGTGGGCACTGGTGAGGCACTCGCTGTGAGTTAAGCCAATGATCGAAGAACCTGGAAGCTGGGAGCAACTCAGAGGATACATGGCACTGTGATTGGGCAATAGGGGCAAGGATCAGCTCTAAGGATAATTACCTAGGGGGACCCTGAGACAGGGCCCAGCTGGAAAATTTACTTACACTAATCGGTGTTACCGGGGGAAGCATGCTCATGGGAAAACTATACCACTAACGGAGGATACGGGGCAGGCACCAGAGGCGGTGACCAGTGCGAGATACAATACCACTGGGGGCACTGGGGCAGGACCAACTTGAGCTACTATGCCACTAATTGGGACAACCTGGGGCATGAACCAGCTCTGCGAACAATACCCACTAACGTGGACCGGCTCTGCGAAGATACCAATAATAAGGGACACCCGGGCAGGCACCAGCTTGAGATGCTATACCAATAATTGCGCACTTGGGGACAGGGCACAGCTCTGAGGTACTATTGCCACTAATCCGCAGCACTTGGGGCAGGGACACTCTGAGATACTATACCCACTCCTGAAGGACAGGGGATACACCAGCTCTGAGAATTACCACTTAAGGGGGGGGGGGGGGGCACCACTGCCAGCGCACTCTGAAATACTATGCCACTGATCCGAAGCACCTGAGACAGGGACCAACTTGAGATACGATACACTAAGGGCCAATGAGGCTAGGCTCCGAGATAGTATACCAGCAATGAGGGGCACCTGGGCAAGCCACCAGCTCTGGATACTCGCCACTAATCCGCAGCACACTTGGGGCGGGCCCCAGATCTGAGATACTATAACCACAGAATGCAAGGGGCACACAGGACTGGGCGTGCTGAGGATCCTATACCACTAGTGGGGGGCACAGGCTGGGACTAGGCCTGTGAGATATTATGCCCCTAATGGGGGATGTGATCGACAGCTGAAATAGTATTACCACTATGGGGGGGCACGGGGTAGGCACAGCTATGCGGATACCATACCGTAATCAGGAGCTCTAGGTTAGGGCCAGCAATACGAACACTAATCCTGAAGCACATGGGGCAAGAAGAAGTCTGATACCTATTCAGAATCGTGGTACCTGAGGCAGGTACCAGCTTGAGAAGATTATCAATAAAGGGGGCTGTGGACTGTGAGAACTATAACTCTCATTGATCACTTTGGTGGGACCAACTCTTGCCAACTATGCCACTAATCGGAGTCAGGACAACTGGGCCTGAGATATTATATCACTAATTGGAGACTAAAGATAGGACCAACTGAGGGTAGACTGAGATACATACTATTTATGAGAGGTATTGGGGGGCTGGGAATGCGGTATATAACCACAAGGGCGACGACAGGGCTGGGGCCCGCGCTGAGGGAGGTACTATGCCACAATTGGAGGGCCCCTGAGGATGGACAAGCCAAAGGTACTTAGTAGAATGGGGATACGGAGACCCAAGCAGGTACTTTGACGAGCCTAACTCTGAGATCCGTACACTAATGGGGGGCTCTAGGGATGGGGACAAATGGGTCTGAGGCGGGAGACTAGGACCAGCTTGTGAGTACTATACCACAATGAAGGCGCTGGGGGGCATCGACCTGCTGTGAGAACTATGCCATAATGGAGGGGACCTTTGGCAGAGGACCACTCTGAGATATTATGGAAGTAATTGAGGGCCACATAAGAGAGTACCAACTATGAGATATATACCATTAATGGGGGGATACCTTTGAGAGAGCTCTAAGATACGATACAATAATGTGAACCCCTGAGCAGAAGCAGTCTGCGTAATAACCCTAATGGGGTAACTAGGGAGTGACCATCTATGAGATGCATGCCAAATGGTGGAGCTGAGAGTAGCTTAAGATACTATACATAATCGGGGGAACCTGGAGAGGGAAAAAGATCGGGTACTAAACCCATTAATGGGGGGAAACGGAGACCATTGACCAGCTCTGAGATCTATACACTAAGTGCGCCCCCCCCCCCACCCCCCACACCCCCCCCCCCCACCCCCCCCCACCCCCCCCCCCCCCCCCCCCAACCCCCCACCCCCCCCCCCCCCCCCCCCCCCCCGGGGCAGAATGAACATGGTATCCACATAAAAAGCATCTAGATGCTTACCTGAATTTATCCATTCTGATAATTGACAACTCTAATGTGGAGTACCCCTATCACCCCACTCTACAGTGTTTCAGATCACTTCATTATTAACCCCGAGGACCAAAGTGTATTAAAGAAGGTGGTAGAGATGCCAGCCATGGTAATGCCGTACTGGTGCTTGCATAGCTTACCTTATACCCTATGTATTAGTCCCATCCACCAGCCCCTTACACACATGATTTATCTCACGGCTAATGAGAGGTTAATAACTTGTGTATATACAAAATCATCTGGATGTATATTAATGGCTGGAGAGAAGGAGATCCTGCTTGAGACCTCTCCCTGGTTCCCCTGCAATGTGCTCCCCCCTGCCTGCTATTCTCTACAGCTTGTCTATGGATGTGAGAAGAGGAACGAGTCCTATTGTTACCCCTAGAGGTGCTGAACTGCAATGATCTGTATCAACCAATAGAATGCACCCGTGATATGTAGAATGTTCCCTGATCCCTACATACCGCGGGGGTTATTAACAAGTGTAACTAGGCAAGCTGCAGTCAGTCTTGTAAATAGGGGCAGTATTATAGTAGTATCTTCTGTCATAGGGAGCAGTATATAGTAGTATATTTTGGAATAGGGGACAGTAATAGAGTAATTCTTGTCCTGGGGACAGTATTATCGTAGTTATATAGGTACATAGGGGGGTATTCTAGTAGTTATATGCGTGTAACTAGAGGGCAGGATTTAGTGTTCATTCTTGTACATAGGGGGCAGTATATCAGTAGTTATATTCTGTACTAGGGGGCAGATTATAGTTAGTTATATTTCTTGTACATAGGAGACAGTATTATAGTAGTTTATTCCGTACATCGGGGCAGTATTATAGTAAGTTATATCGTATAGGGGGCAGGCTTATAGAGATATTCATGTAAATAGGGTGCAGTATATAGTGTATATTACATGTAACATAGGGGGCTATATAGTAGTTATATTCCTGTACATAGGGGGGCAGTATTATAGTATTTATAATCTGTACCTAGAGGGCAGTATTCTAGTAGTATATTCCTGTCATAGGGGGCAGATTATAGTGTTATATTTCCTGTACATAGGGTAAGTATTATAGTAGTTATATCCTGTACATATGGCAGTTATTATAGTAGTTATATTCCTGTACATAGGGGGGAAGTATTATAGTAGTTATTCCTGGACATGGGGGCAGATTATAGTAGTAGCTTCCTGTACCTAGGGGGCAGATATAGTAGTTATATTCTGTACATGGGGGCCGTATTATAGTATTATATTCTTTCATAGGGGGCGTATTATGTAGTTAATTCTGTCCTAGGGGGCAGTATTATAGTAGTATATTCTTTGTACCTAGGGGGCAGTAATATTATAGAGTATATTCCTTACATAGTGGGCAGTATATATAGTAGTATATTCTTGGACATAGGGGGCAGGATTATTAGTAGTTATATTCTTTAATGGGGCAGTTCTAGTAGTTATATTCTGTACATAGGGGGGCAGTATTATAGAGTATATTATGTCCATAGGGGGGCAGTATTATAGTAGTTATATACTGTACATAGGAGGCAGTATAAGTAGTATATCTTGCTACATAGGGGGCAGTATTATAGTCGTTATATTCTTGTACATAGGGGCAGTATATAGTAGTTATATCTATACATGGGGGCAGTATTATAGTAGTTATATTCTTGTACATAGGGGCAGTATTTATTTTATATATTAGTAGTTATCTCTTGTACATAGGGGCAGTAGTATTATGCGTTTAAGTAGGGTTTTTTTTAGTTATATATAGTCTTGTACAGAGGGGGCAGGATTTATAGAGCTATTTTCCTGACATAGGGAGGCAGTATTATAGTGTTATATCTTGTACATAGGGGGCCAGTATTATAGTAGTATATTGTAAATAGGGGCAGTATTGTAGTCGTTATATTCTGTAAATAGGGGGCCGTATTATAGTAGTATATCTTGTACAAGGGGCAGTATTAGGAGTTATATTCTGTACCTAGGGGCAGTATTATAGTAGTTATATTCTTGTACATAGGGGGCGTATTATAGTGTTATATTCTTGTACATAGGGGGCAGTATTATAGTAGTTATATCTGTACATAGGGGGACGTATTATATAGTTATATTCTTGTACATGGGGCAGATATAGTAGTATATTCCGTACATAGGGGGCAGGTATATAGGAGTTATATTCGTAAATAGGGGGCAGTATTATAGTATTATATTCTTGTACATAGGGGGCAGTATGATAGTAGTTATATTCCTGTACATAGGGGTGTATTATAGTAGGTTATATTAGTGGACATAGGGGCAGTTTAGAGTAGTTATTTCCTGACATAGGGGGGCAGTTATTATAGTAGGTATCTTCCTGTACATAGGGCAGTATTATAGTAGTTATAGTCTTGTACATAGGGGGCAGTTTAGAGTAGTTCTATTCTTGACTAGGGGGCAGTATTATAGTAGTTATATCTGACATAGGGGCAGCGTATAGTATTTATATTCCTGTATAGGGGGGCAGGGATTATAGTAGTTATATGCGTCATAGGGGGTAGTTATTATAGTGTTATATTCTGTACATGGGGGCCGTGTTATAGTAGTTATATTCTTGTACATAGGGGGCAGTATTATAGTAGTTATATTCTTGTACATAGGGGGCAGTATTATAGTAGTTATATTCTTGTACATATGGGGCAGTATAAGTAGAGAATGATATTTGATGTTGGTCACCATCAGGATTTTTACTTCTTCCAGTTACTAAGTTTTATGAATGAATGTACATTACAGATTCTTTTGCTTTCTTTCTTTGAATATGGCGGGCTCATGAATGCATTGTGGACCTGTACGATCAGCTGTTGTCTACAGAGGAAGTCATGAGTAATTGGGCAGGTCCTGGGTCACTTTCTCTATCTCTGAATGGGTGCGAGCGGGTACAGGGCATCTAGAATCAATCTGAAGTTTGTCCTCCGGCTTCGCAGCACCTCCCTTATCACAGCAACAGACACAACATGGAGGGACTCTGCTCCTTTGGGATAAAGGTTAAGGCCGCCCGTGCTGCTCCAGTGTGCCTTGCAGGTTGAAGTTTAACCAGTGGAGGCTGCGGTCTCTATTGTTATTATATGAGGCCCAATATTTCCACAACAGGATTAAATGATCTGATTAACTCTGTCACACAACAATACTGGGCAGGGATGGGCTTCCCCTCAGAGCTGCCAACCTCAAAAAATAATACTAAAACACCCTGGTCCTGTACAGAAACCACAGAGCAAACTGTTAACCTCTTCAAAACCAAAGGAGGCAGCAGGAGTGTGCCAATCCAGAGCCATCTCTGCCTTCCTGGCAGCCCACAACCATATACAGAAATCACTGGTATTATACTACCCAGTTGTAATTAGGACATAGGACTCCACCAGCAGAATAGTGAGTGCAGCTCTGGAGTATAATACAGGATGTAACTCAGGATCAGTACAGGATAAGTAATGTCATGTATGTACACAGTGACTGCACCAGCAGCAGAATAGTGAGTGCAGCTCTGGGGTATAATACAGGATGTAACTCAGGATCAGTACAGGATAAGTAATGTCATGTATGTACACAGTGACCAATGATGTACAGAAACCACCCCAGCAGAATAGTGAGTGCAGCTCTGGGGTATAATACAGGATGTAACTCAGGATCAGTACAGGATAAGTAATGTCATGTATGTACACAGTGACTGCACCAGCAGCAGAATAGTGGGTGCAGTCACTGTGTACATACATGACATTACTTATCCTGTACTGATCCTGAGTTACATCCTGTATTATACCCCAGAGCTGCACTCACTATTCTGCTGCTGGTGCAGTCACTGTGTACATACATGACATTACTTATCCTGTACTGATCCTGAGTTACATCCTGTATTATACTCCAGAGCTGCACTCACTATTCTGCTGCTGGTGCAGTCACTGTGTACATACATATATTTGGAAGGGAGGTCAAATCGACTGGCGCACTCTGAGAGGGTGGTGAAATTATTTTTATTTTTATTGATAGTCTACAAGTCACAACGCGTTTCGGGGCACAAGGACCCCTTTCTCAAGTGGATAGGACTGATGCCACAGCGAGTGTAGGATCTCTGAGGGCATGCCCTCTGTGGCATCAGTCCTATCCACTTGAGAAAGGGGTCCTTGTGCCCCGGCCGTGCTTATGTATGGTCCTGGAGAAGAGGGTTAATCAGTCCCACACTGCTGTGCTCTGTGCTCTCTGCAGCCAGTGTTGGTATGTCCCCTGGAGAGATGTGTAATCAGACATCACACTGCTGTGCTCTGTGCTCTCTGCCAGCCCGTTATGTATTGTCCCTGGAGATGATGTGTAATCAGACCTCACACGGATGTGTCTGTTGCTCTCTGTAGCAGTGTTATAGATTGTACCTGGAGATATGTGTAATCAGACCTCACAGCTTGCTCTGTGCTTGCTGCAGCCATTGTTATGTATTGTCCATGGAGAATATGTAATAAGAGATCACACTGCTGTGCTCGGGCTCTCTGCAGCCAGGTTATTATTGTCCATGGAAGAAGAATGTGTAATCAGACCGCTACACTGCTGTGCTCTGTGCTATCTGTCAGCCAGTGTTATGGTATGTCCCTGGAGAGATGTGTAATCAGAACCTCACAATGCGGTGCTCTGTGCTCTCTGAGCAGCCAGTGTTATGTACTGGTCCCTGGATAGATGTGAATCAGACCTCACACTGCTGTTGCTCTGTGCCTCTGCAGACAGTGTTATGTATATCCATGGAGAGATGGTAACAGACCTCACACTGCTGTGCTCTGTGCTCTTCCTGCAGTCAGTAGTGTTATGTTACGGTCCCTGGAGAGATGTGATACTCAGACCTCACACTGCTGTGCTCTGTGCTCTCTGCAGCCAGTGTTATGTATTGTCCCTGGACCGAGATGTGTAATCAGACTACAATGCTGATGCTCGTGCTCTCTGCAGCCAGTGTTCAGTATTGTCCTGGGGACGACATGAGGATGTGTAAGCAGAACGACTGCACACTGCTGTGCTCTGTGCTCTCTGCAGCCAGCATGTTATAGATTGTCCTGGAGGAGATGTTGTAATCAGTCCTCAAATGCGTGCTTGTGCTCTCTGAAGCCAGTGTATGAGATTGTCCTGGAGAGATGTGTAATCAGACCTCAAACTGCTGTGCTACTGTGTACTGCAGCCAGTGTTTGTATTGTCCCTGGAGAGATGTGTAATCAACTCACCATTGCTGTGCTCTGGCTATCTGCAAGCCAGTGTTATGTATTGTCCCTGGAGAGATCGTGTGTAATTCAGACCTCACACTGCTGTGCTCTGTGCTCTCTGCAGCCAGGGTTAATATGTACCTGTGAGAGATTGGGTAATAGACCCTCACACGGCTGGTGCTATGTGCTCTCTGCAGGCCCAGTGGTATATAATTGGTCCAAATGGAGAGATGTGTAATTAGACCTTTATGCATGTGATATGAGCAGCAGGACGGGATATATGGATGTATATTCCAGGATTAGATCTGAGTGTCCGCACAATGCTGTGCTCTTAGCTCTCTCCTCAACAAATCTTTCTGGCTCCTTACGTTGTATAATCTGTTAAAGCAATTAGATTGAGTGTAACGGCTGTGAATAGTTCATGCGGGTGAGTGGTAGAGCAAAGCAGTGTAGGACACTGGAGAAGCTACACTTGGAATAAAATCCATATTTCACTAGTCCTGCATAACTGACGAAACACCATGCACCAAATGCACAGCTCTCATCACCCAGGGACAATAATAACACTGGCTATTTCTGAACGTAGAGTGTCTTCGAAGGCTAAAGAGTCTTACCTCAAAAACCTTTATAGTAAAGGAGACGACCCACGAGCAGGTACATTGTGTTACCGAGGAGATCTAAATGAAGGGTTGCTGCATGTGGTTTATGTAAATTGTGGATTTTGGATGAAAGATGTGCCGTACATGATAAACCAATCTTTGGAAAGGTAACATGCAAGGGGCTGCAGCCACCGGATGCGGGGAAAGCGAATGAACTTTCTGCATTGACAGAGCGCTAAGCGGCTCAGCAAGATGTGGGGATGCAGACGCACCAACCCTCCAGGTGATGGTGGCATCGCCAGACACAACGTGAACAGACTACAAAACGCTAAAGAATAATGTATATGAAACTGGGAGCAGTATCAGACTGACAGAGAGAGGAGGGATCGCATGAGACCGCGGACAGAGCACGACGAGGAGGGATCGCATGAGACCGCGGACAGAGCACGACGAGGAGGGATCGCATGAGACCGCGGACAGAGCACGACGAGGAGGGATCGCATGAGACCGCGGACAGAGCCGACGAACGGGAGGAGATCGCATGAAGACCGGGGACAGGAGCAACGACGAGGAGGGTCGAAGTTCAGTGGATCGCATGAGACCGCGGAAGAGCCACGCGGGAGGGCTCGAAATGAGACCAGCGGACAGAGCACGAAGAGGAGGGATGGATGAGACCCGCGGACAGGCACGACGAGGAGGGGATCGCCTGAGACGCAGTACCGAGCACGACAGAGGGGCGGGGATGCATGAGCCGCGGACACTTTTTTTTTTTTTTGGAGACGACGAGGAAGGGATCGCATGAGACCGCGGACAGAGCACGACGAGGAGGATCGCATAGACCCGGACAGAGCACGACAAGGAGGGGACTCGCATGAGGACCAGGACAGGGAGCACGAACCGAGGAGGGAGTAGCATGAGGAACCGCGGACAGGAGCACGACAAGGAGGGATCGCATGAGACCGGGACAGAGCACGACGAGGGGGATTCGCATGAGACGAGGACGAGGCACGCAGGAGGGATCGCATGAGACCGCGGACAGAGCACGACTGAGGAGGGACGGTAGTACATGAGAATGCGGACAGAGCACGCACGAGGAGGGCATCGCATGGAGACCCGGACAGAGCACGACGAGGAGGGGGATGGGATCATAGAGGTGAATGGGGCGCGGAGTAGCATTTTGTCTCCAGCTCCATCTTGAGGCTGACAGTTACGACCATTAGCCTCGCCGATAATTGCTAAAGATAAAAAAAAAATCTGTTTATAATAAATAAAATGGTTAGCCGGGAACCTGTAGGGATACCTAAGAGAGTAGCAACCTTACCTTATTAAGAGATCCTTGATTGATGGGTTCCTTAAAACCCTCCAGCGGTAGGACATACAGACGACAGATAGTCGTATGGTATTTACCTTGAAAGATGCGTAATAGACCTTTATATATGTTATTAGTAGCAGCAGATCTGATGAAATATGGGATTTATATTCCAGGATTGTAGATTCAGTTGGGGACTAGACGGTGCCACCGCGGGTGTTCCTACACTGCTGCTTTTTGTTTTGTGCTTTTTTTTCTGACTCTCTGTAGCCAGTGTGGGTATTTGACATGGAGAGATGTGTAATCAAAACCTAGGTAAATGGGGGTTTGTTGAGTAGCAGCAGAACTGTGAAATATTGATTTATTATCCAGAATTGTACTAGGGGGAAGTGCCCTGCTCTGCATTAAGCTACTTATGCATTTTGCTCTGAGATATTCTGTACGTTACACACAGGCCAGAGTGAAAGCTGTTGTAATAGGCCTCTGGTTTAGTATAGAGATATCAGGTACTAAGAGCAGACAGAAGGGTTTGTGAAGTGGTTAGGTGAGAGAGTAAGTAGCACAACAGTGGTGCGGACATTTGAACATGGATAATTACCAGGACAAACCATCTGCGTGGTCACACCTGGAGAGCCCATTAAAGGGAACCGGTACAGAGGACCTCAATCTGCACAAAGAAAGTAGTAGAAAGCGCCATCACACCTGATTTCGTACAGTGCACATAGCGTACTGCTTTTCTAAGCATTGATTACAATTAATTGTGTTATAACTTACCTCGATCCTGACAAGATCCTCTGTGTAGGCCATGGTGGTTTGGTTTGGATGCAAAAATCTCAATGGTGACTTGTCTGAGCTCCAGGCTGCCTCCCACATCTTTGTGCTGCTGTACAGCTCACCATCGCCCACCGATGTGCGCTCACCAAGCTGTGACATTGTGAAGGAGCAGGATGGAGGAGCTGTAAAGGTACACAAAGGTTGGGGGGTGAGAGCTGAGGCGTCTGCAGCACAGACACGTCACCTGCTGTTTTTGTTTAAAGCATCCAACCAGAGCCAACCCCTGGGGACTAAAAGAGGATTCTGTTGAGGGTGAAGGAAAGTTCTAACACAATATATTGTACTGCAAATGCTGATAAAGAAGAAAGGGCAGATTGGTAATAGCTGTGATGGGCTCCTGTAACCCGTCTTTAGTGAAAATACAGGTCCCTGTGACGGTCCTTAATCAAATACGACAGGAGATCTCATGGAGAAAGTCTAATTCACCAAAACTTCTGTGACTGTTTTAGGCCTGCATATCAGTCCTGGGAGCAGAACTTTCGTCACTTTTCCCATGTAGTAGCAGAATAGCACAGCCGTTGTATAAGGCCCTCCAGCTGTGATGTCATGTGATGATGCATCCTGGGAATACTGCGCAGGCACTTTGTGAAGTGTAGGGACACGTGAGTGCAGAGATGAGGAGATGCTGTGTAGTTTTTGCTGGCTGATCACTGGGGAGCGCTGTGACCAGAATGGTCCTTGATGCGATGCCACGTACTGTCGTGACCTCCTGTGACCAGTGTATGGGATCCGTCAGGTCCTGCGCGCAGGAGCCTACGGACAAGGGGAAAACCTTCAAAGCTCAACCCCGGACACACAGAGGCCTTTGGAGGAGACAGCCCAAGAGAGGTCCCATAAATAACACAATGTTCTTAGCAATTCGTAAATCTGAGGGTTTTGTTATAAGTGTATTCAGACTAGACACTAAGCTGAGACTCAGGTCCGTTTTTACATGTATTCGTTCTTTATCGTGACACAGAGAATAATCTAGAGCGAAATACAATGCGTTAACAGATTGGTACGATAAACAATACAAAGGCAGTGCCCCTATTAGAACACCCGATTTACACTCCGGATGTGATTCCTGGTTCAACAAAGCAACATTTTAAAACTCAATGTTACAGAGACAAAAAAATTTGGCTGCGATCTACAATCATAAAAATATTACAGTTCCCGACTTATATACAAATTCAACTTAAGAACAACCGAAAGAACAATCCTCTACTTGACCCGGGGGAGCCTGTATAAACCTGCTGTATGGTTACTCCACAGAGTCTAGTCTGGTCCAAGGTAACAAACCCTCAGCTGTAAGAAGTACAGGCTGATAATTCTTACAGCTGAGGGTTTGTTCCATTGGACCTATTGATATGGCTCTATTCTGTGAGAAACACCTTGTACGGAGGTTGTGATATATTGGTACAAAGTTACAGGTCTTACCGAGCTCAGATCATGAAAAATATGAGAACACTGTAATTCAAAAGTTTAATAACAAAGTTCAGACTTGTTGTACAACTATGTAGGGGTCCAGTAGGGGGCACTGAATCTTATATTACCTGGCTATGACATTATCTAAGACCTGGTATGGTAGATTTCTTGTCTTACACAGTGCCTCCTGGCGATGTCCGTTCGTCGTGACACAGCAGCCCCCCCGGTGAGTTGTCAAGGCTAAGAAACGTGAAATCTAAGGGATGTTCACATAAGCATCTGCTGTTGGGGGGTGGCCTACAGAAAATAGTAGGCTGTTGCCTCCAAGCATCAGCTACTTCATCTGGCAATCACAGCATTGGCTCACTGAAAAAAGGACAGGGCTTCATCTGATAAGCTTGGCCCCCCTAGTGAAGTGAAACGTGCAGATCACCTATGGAAGGATCTGGCTGCCACACATCTACGCTGGAGTCTATTTTATATCCTGGAAAGTACCAATTTATTTAATGGTAGTTATTTACAATAAATGTGATTTCTTACAAATTTAAGTTTAGTACATAGCAGGTCGTCACATGGGATATGTGCATAATATGGAGGCAACAGTATGCAGGTATTTTAGTAGTTCCAGGAACGCATGGATCAATGTACACAGATGACGCACCCACAGCAGAATAGGTGAGTGCAGCTCTCGGGTATAATAGGGATGTAACCCAGGCTCAGTTACAGGATAAGCATGGTCATGTATGTCCACAGTGACTGCACCAGCAGCAGAATAGTGAGTGACAGCATGGAGTATAATACAGGATGTTAAAAATAGGTCAGTAAAGGGATAAGTAATGTCATGATGTACACAGTGAATGCCCGCAGCAGAATGAGTGAGTGCCAGCTATGGAGATAATAACTAGGATTGGACGCAGGATCAGTACAGGATAAGTTAATGTCATGTATGTCCGTGACGGCACCGCAGCAGAATAGGGAGTGCAGTCTGCGGTTATATACAGATTGTAACTCGTTTCAGGACAGGTAAGTAATCATGTATGCACTAGTGATCTGCCACCAGCCGAAGAATAGTGAGTGCAGCTCTGAGGATAATACAGGATGCGATCAGGATCGTCCAGGATAAGTAATGTCATGTCTTGTACCGTGGACTACAGCAGCAGACTAGTGAGTGCAGCTCTGGGTATAATACAGATGTAACTCCGGACAGTACAGGATAAGTATGTCATGATGTACAGTGATGCACCAGCAGCAGAATAGTGAGTGCAGCTCGCGTATCATACAGGAGTAACTCGGATCAGTACAGGATAAAGGTAAATGTCATGTATGTGTACACAGTGATGCACCAAGCAGCAGGAATAGTGAGTGCAGCGTCGAGGTAAATACAGGTGCAATTCTCAGGATCAGTACAGGATAAGTAATGCTGTATGTACACAGGACTGTAGCAGCAGCAGAAATAGTGAGTGAGCTCTGTGGTAAAGTACAGGATGTAACTCAGGATCAGTACAGGCTAATTAATGTCAGGTATGTACACAGTGACTGTAACTGTACTGATCCTGAGGTTTACAGCTTGTATCTATAATCAAGAGTGCCCTCAATATTCTGCTGTGGATGCAGTCACTCTTGTAAGACATGACATTGTATCCGTATGATCCTGAGTACTTCCGGATATACCCCAGAGCTTGGCACTACATTCTGCTGGTGGGTGCATTCACTGTTTGTACATACAGGACAGTTACTTCTCTGTATGACCTGAGGTAAATCATGTATTATACAACAGAGCTGCACTCACTCTTTGCGCTGGTGCAGTCACTGTGTAATACATATATTTGGAAGGGGTCAAATCAGACTCGCGGCACTCTGAGAGGGTGGTGAAATTATTGTTATTTTTATGGATCGTTAAAGTCACAAAGCGTTTCGGGGAAAAAACCCAAAAAGGACCCTTTCTCAAGTTGGTAGGACTGATGCCACGCGAGTTGTAGGATCTCTGAGGGCATGCTCGGTGGCATCAGTCCTATCCACTGAGAAAGGGGTCCTTGTGCCCCGGAAACGCGTTGTGAGCTGTAGACTATCAATAAAAAATAAAAATAATTCACCCCCCTCTCAGGAGTGGCCAGCGATTTGGACATCCCTACAAATATTCCTATATCCCCCGGACCGTATGGCAAACGAGAAACAGCTCTGGGGATAATAAAGGATGAACTCGGATCAGTACAGGGATAAGTAAGGTCATGTATGTTACACAGGGTGGCTGCACCAGCAGCAGAATAGTGAGTGAGTTAGTATAATGACAGGATGTAACTCAGGTCAAGTACAGATAATATATGTCATGTATGTACACAATGAGTGCAGCTCTGGGGATAATACAGGATGTGACATCTCAGTTTCGTACAGGATAAGTAATGTCATGATGTACAAAGGGACTGCCCAGCAGCAGAATAGTGGTGCAGCTCTGGAGAAATCCGGATGTAACTCAGGATCAGTACAGGAAAGTAAGTGTCAGGTAGGTACACAGGGCTTTACAGCAGCAGAATAGTGAGGCAGACTGGGGGATATACACAGGAAGGAATTCTATGGATCAGTACAGGATAAGTAATGTACAGGTATGTACACAGTGACTGCACAGCAGCAGAATAGTGAGGCAGCTCGGAGTATAATACAGGATGTAACTCAGGATCAGTACAGGATAAGGAATGTCATGTATGTACACAGTGGGATAGAGAGTGGCGAGGAAGAGTGGGGGGAGAGCGCTAATAGTGTGACACCTTTGAGAGAAATTAGGTAAGAAAATAGAGATGTGCTCACCGTGTGAGGTTGTGCTGAGGGTAGGCACAACACTACGTCAGGGTAACAGCGTAGGTCCTGCATGTACAGGAGTGCGGCCTTCAGAATAGCGTCCCCTGTTATCGTTTTGCAGACGGTACAGGGGATATTAGGGAATATTGGAAGGGGGGGGGGGAGGTAAAGCGACTGGCGCACTTGAGAGGGTGGTGAAATTTTTTCTTTTTATTGATAGTAACAAGTCACAACGCGTTCGGCAATGTTGGCATTATATGATAATTTATTCAGTTACTAAATAACGGTATTTTTTATGCCTCTCTTATCGGTATTGTACTGTGTGTTCTATTGACACATTATTTGGATCATGGTGTAATGTTAGGCACAATATTGTGTGGGCACTATTGACCGTATATATACAGAATTATGTATTGCTGGTTGCCATATGGTCGTTTTATGCACACATTGTTCTTTAATGTATATATACTTTGGTTAGCTAAATAACGGTATTATTTCATATGCCTCGTCATTTTCTGTATTGGTACAGTGTACAGCAATTATTTGGCAAAGGTTTTGGTTAATATTTAGAGCCTCAGTCTGTGTAGGGCAACCATATGACGGTATTAACTTTGTGCTACGTCTGATGGCAGGTTAATGAATATCTGCATGTGGTGTGGCACTGTATGGCCCTGCTATAGATGATTGCATTGTCTTACCCATTTAACTACAATAATATTGTGTAAAATCCCCCAATGTCTGGTGTGTGTGTCCCCCTCGAAAAATACTGTCTGTTTACGGGTGGACAGGGATCAGGACTGTGTAGGCCACACAACGCACCATGACTAAAACCTATTTGCAATATGTCCTGACAAGCCATCCCCTGACACTGACGTATTCCAGCTCTCTGGACTTTAACGACTGGAATCTCATCATTAGTCAGACAAATCATATGAAATACGTGGACACATGTGCCGCGACCCATAATCTGTAACTTAAAAAACGGGCCCATAAACGCATTTACAGGGGTGGGGTGGGGGGATTACCCCTGATCCCCGGCCGCTCTGCGCTGCCTACCTGCCAGGCACAGAGGCATCCCCGTGGGACAGCAGGGGGTTATGAAGGAAAGACGCTGCAATGTAAGAGCCCAGGAGGATGGTGGGCTTGGCGCAGAGCACCCCCAGACAGAGGCGGCAGCTTGCCTTTAAATACCATTTCCTCCTCTATTGTATTTGATGGGATCAGGACAAAGTAAATGAAAGCGAAGGCAGAGCCAAGGTAGGTAACGCACGCAGGGACGCGCTGGCTATATAAGTGACAGAGCTTCCTCTCACCGAGGATGAGAAGCTCCGCTTCGGACGCTCGGGTAGTCTGGGGGCCGCCCTCCTGGCATTGGGGGCACGCAGGATTGGTACAGGGGGATCTATTCACGTGGCGAAAAAAAAAACGGGATCCCTTGGGCGGCACATACGACACTGGAGAAGGCAAAAGTCATCCGCCATGAGAGCGATGAGTCTGGACCCTACAGAGTTAAGCGCCTAGGGGGTCTTATCCTAAGGTGGGGGGCAGTCCTTCCATTGCAGTATTGGAGATATGACAGATGTGTCAGGGGTTGGCATCTGTGGCAGAGTGGGGTCGGGGTCACGCATATGGGGCGGGGGCTTCGTGATATGTGGGGGTAGGACCCCCGTAGGGTCAGACTCCCACAACTGTTGCACTCCTAATTTGGCCTTATATAGTGGGCCAATCCAGTGTTTGTGTCCTAGTATAACACTGACCCCATGTGTTTTCCCATGTAGTCAGCAGCTCATTGTGGCGATTATGGCACAAGCTTATCTAATATTGTACTGATTTGTTTATTTCTTATGGCATTAACCTTGAAGGTTAAAGTGCAAAGTCAACTCTTGTCTCACGAAAGATGTTTAGTACACTACATCATCACCGGGCGAGCTACCGCAGAGAGGAGTATATATCCTCATGATGATTGGGGCAAGCATAACAATATCTAATATATAGAAATAATAGCTGCCATAAGTGGCACACAAGATCCAAGTATAGGTAATAACCCGACTGTAATGCCCATTAATACAGTACAGTCCTTTTGCAAAATAATACTGCACATATGGTAGTCAGTCATTGGGGCTCATTTACATAGGGTGCGCGGAGCACATTATTCGTTGGGTTTACCCGACGATTATCTGTTTTGGGCGCCGAATGCCTCTGGAGTTTTTGCGCACGGCGCGACCGGATTTTGGGAGTCGGCATCTCGGCCGGCTTGCAAACGCGATCTTGTGGAATTGGCGGCAACCCTGACCGAACGCACTGCGGAATCGCGACAGGACCTGGTGACGGACTAGTAATCTGCCCCATTATCGTGCTCACAACATAAGTTAGATATGATATTCAAATAAAAACCGCCATATAGTGCATGGGATTAAGATAGATAAATATACCTGACTGCTGCCAGGCAATGCCCTCATTATTTCAATCTATGATCATATACGTAATATGTCATAAAGTGCCTCACACTAGATAGAGATTAGATATGAGTATCAAATAATACTCACCATATATATACGCAGACAGATAGATAGAAACGCGCCATGTACCTGCCCATCCATAATATATACAATATATAGTGCCCTCGTTCCTCACAAAATACTTAGCTGCCAATTAGTTTTCCTAATAACACTGCTGTACGGATTTGTACAGACACTATAAGAAATCATCAAATAAATGATAATACTGCCATGTGGTGCCGACATTGTGGCTCATTTACTAATGGGTCCAAACTTGCGCACTTTCGTGTCGGGGTTTCCCGAAATATTTCAGTATTATGGTGCATCGGCGCCAGCATGTCATGGCACGAAATCGCGGGCGTTCGTCGGACAACCCGTACGGATTCGGACAAACCGGCAGATTTAGAAAAGTTTTTTTTGTCGCAAGATCAGGCACTCACATGCACCAGAAAGAAGGGTGAACTCCTGGTCGGACAGTTCGCGGTTGAGCTACGAACGTGCAGGAACTCGATCGTCGATGTGTGAAATCTCGCGGCCGTGACACGAATCCACGTCGGACAACTCCCCGCGGGATTTGCGACAGGACCCAGGTAGTAAATCTGCCCTACCCAATGTTGTCATAAAGTATCTACATCTAAGACAGCGGCTGTATGAAGATATGAGATATTGATAGTGTACATGACTCAGGAAAGCTGGGGACATCGCCTGTATTGCATCAAATTGTCGTCCGTTTTCCCTATGACATTTATAAGCGCGGACATATTCCGGTGAATTATCAGGGCAGAGCCGAACTTTCTGCTGAGGGTTTACCTTCTTCCATGGCTCCCACTTCTTATCTTAATAAGTGAGGCATGACATGACGCAGGGAGGGGGGGGGGAATCAGCACAGTCCAATGAAATATAATACCGCCATATCCCACCACACATGTCATGGAGACCAGGTGGGCTTGGAGTGCTGTGACAAGGAAGAACTTCATCACAATCAAAGAAAACAACCTGCCCTCGCCCTCACTGGGGGGTCGCCCCATGACTGATACGTGCAGTCATCTTTATCCATACAAACATACAATCCCCGGTGCTGGAGACTCTGCGGTCCTGCGACCTGATCGTCACAGGGAGCTTGCAAATCACAAATCGGACCTCTTATGTGTATATAGACCAGAACTCACCGGCGATCGCTTGTACTTACAGCGAGAGACACCGACATAGGCTCTCTCGCCTCTGGAGGACCCAGCACTCGCAGCCCAATACTTGCAAGGGACATTGTGTATGCCAGATCTGTTCACCACTGGTATCCTGTATGGAAAGTCAGCGGTTTTCTGTGGGTTTCAGTAGTCATCAACGTGTGATGAGACTGTCACTAGGTGGTGAGGTGTCTGTCCATTGTAGGACCCTAATAATAAAACTTATTGTCCCAAAACACAATTCTTAAAGAGCCGGGCTTATAGAGAACCTCCCTTTATGAGTCCGACGTCAGTGCGGTGTGGTCGGTCTGGTCCATAATGGGGACATCACTGTGCATCACATAGAATGTGGACATCATATCATAATACGATGTACATAATATGGCGTCGGCATTACCCCGCTCTTGGCTGTGTGAACATCGCTCGATGAGACCCCATGATGTAATATCTCCCACACACTGGAACAATTAGCATTTGCAGAAATCACAACTCTTTGGAATATTATTTGTTTTTGGGAAAACGTGTTCAGGATTTAGTGATATTTATCAAGAGCAAAACGGTCTATGTTTCACCATGGCACGCAAGTCAATAGCTCCAGCTTCATATTTTCAAAACCCTGTGGGAAAATAGCAAGCATGACGCTCTGATTGGTATAAATTTCCCCCGTACCGTTTTACCCCTACAATGTGGCTTCCTGGCCCAGTAATGGGGGTGACGGAGTATAACTTGTGGTTGTGTGAGCCTCTATCTGTAGGGTCGCCCTGACATTTTGTTGTTTCCTAATTTCTAGGAATTTTTTGTGTGAGACCTTCGCAATGTTATGCGGCCGTGTGTGCCGATCTGTTCATGTCTTCCCGCCAGTTAGAGGCCCGCTGATGAGGTCCTTCGATCCCCCCCTCGCTGCTGACATTGGGGGCTGCCAGCGGAACTCGGGACCGCTACTACTCCTGCCGGCCATCGACCGTCTGGTCACGTAGGACTGTCTGAGCGCGACCTGTGCGGATCCGCCGGGGGGTGGGAGGAGCTCTACTACAAGCTAGGACTATGCAAGCTTTGGTCCTGCCTATGACTCGCCAGTACAAAAGGGCCAGGGGGTGTGTTAAAACATGGCCCCATCCTTGATTGCAGCCCATCTTTCGATCCAAAGGCAAGTTTTCCGACGTGATGGTTGTCATGTAAACATATCAAAGAGAGAAGAATTTGTCTCAGAGCCGATTTGCCGCAATCAGATCCGTTATATCTCCTTGGTTCAGAAGTTATCAGCACAGAATCGTGGTATCGATCCCTGGACAGTGGATCCAAACGTTTATGAACCCACATGAAATCCATATCGTGCTGTATCGATTACAGATCTGGACTGTCGGCAAATCGATTTCTAGACAATTTGAATTCTTTGATATGTCCCATGAATGCCATCATATCGGAAAAAACCTTGTCTGGAATCCCCAAAATTAGTTGCGGCTTTCAGAGGCGCCTTTCTCCAGAATTAAGTATTTCCGGCAGAGCTAACAATTTGTCCCGTCTCTTGCAGACTTTTTCCGGCTGCAGGATCTAATGCGCCATCCCCCCCCCCATGTGCACAAGGATCCGGGCCTAGTTGAGGACCTGAGGGATAGGGGGTGAAGCACAAGGTCTACCACGGCTGGAGGCTTCCAGTGCGCGTGCGTGTCAAAACACTTCTGCGTGGGCGTGCGCCGCTAACTATGCTCATCAACCGTGACCTTGTGTTGTTCGAAGCAGGCATACTACGGAATGACCAAACTGAACGTGAATATGTAGACTCACGGAGGTGCGCTCTCACACTAAGGACCTCACTGCTGTTCCGCTAAGTGGACTTCCTTAAAGGTCCTCACATGGCTCCTACATTGAGCGGAGCGGGAAAACCTGAAACATACGTGATAACTTACAATGAAGACTACGACGTATGCTGCGTTTTTGCTCGCAGCGAGCGGATCCTGATGTTTATAATCCTGGATAAGTCTATGCACAAACTTGGAATTTTTGGGTTGATTTCCCATAGAATCTTTCCTCCTACCGGCATGAGGTGGAAGTGAGTGATTTCCTGACATACTCTTCCCGTCGTGATAATCGATATAGTGGGATCTGACCCCATAGAATGGCATTAAAATGTGGCGTCAACTCTATGATGCGTCACGACCATTGTGAGGGTTTATCGGGAAACGGAGTAGTAAACCGCGCAGTTGCGGACAAGGCCCCCCCCGGAGGAACGCATGTAGCATCTCTACACATACATGGCCGCTCCAGTACTGTACTGAAGGAGTTGGAGAAACTTAGTGATACGGCTTCGTCACTGGTGTCTATCACTTTCTCCCACCCATTTCATCACCCAAAGAGATAACTTATTACTGGGGGGCCAGCGCATGCGCAAGTGAAGAACCTGCCTGTTCTACACATGCCCTGCGCCTCATGGAAGTGCCTCCACCCCTTAGTGATGATGTGACTGTGAGTTTCAACCTAAAGCCAGCTTTACTCTCACAGAGAAGGGCGGGCGTGAAGTAGAACACAGAGCACAGCAGTGGGAGGAACCACCTCATAATGCACTTGGATAAATCACATATCGTGTATAAACATTACATCCTGCTGCTACTAAACCACAATACATACAGATAGGTATGATTAAACATGCTCTAGACATCTCTACACGGACAATATATAACACTGGCTGCAGAGAGCACAGAGCACAGCAGTGTGAGGTCTGATTAAACATCTCTACACAGACAATATATAACACTGGCTGCAGAGAGCACAGAACACAGCAGTGTGAGGACACCCCCCCCCCTAGTGCATGTGGAGATGCTACAATCCTAGAATATAAATCCATACATCACAGTCCTGCTGCTACTAACAACAAACACAAAGGTCTGATTATGTGTATGTTTTTAGTAGCAGCAGGACTGTGATATATAGATCTATATATATAGATTCAAGGACTGTAGCTTCTCCAAGTGCACTGGGGGGCGTTTTAACTACTCCAGTCCCCCTCTACTGTAAGGCTTTTGGGTGTAGGGTAGCAGTGTGAGGACAATTCCCCAGTGCACCTGGAGAAACTACAACACTGGAATGTAAATCCACATATCACAGTTCTGCTGCTACTAACAACAAACACAAAGGTCTGAACACACATCTCTCCAGGGACAATACATAACACTGGCTGCAGGCTCCATGATCACTCCTGCTGACAGGTTCCCTTTAAGAAGGGTT
Organism: Engystomops pustulosus; assembly: GCA_019512145.1. Lineage (NCBI taxonomy): Eukaryota > Metazoa > Chordata > Amphibia > Anura > Leptodactylidae > Engystomops > Engystomops pustulosus. Next base: position 319,861 of record WNYA01000048.1, read on the forward strand.
ATTTAAAGAGGTTTATGCCTTTATTAATGTAGAAGATTTAGGAATGCTGTCATTAGTGTAAGTAGACATGACGAAGCTTTAATAAAAATGTTGCTGCTGTGCAGATTCCTTAGGAAATTGAGTGTGCGCTCAGTCTTGTAGTGCGGCAGGAGCTGGAAGGATTATTGATCTTCGTCACTATCTATAATTGGATCAAACTGATAAAATTATTCTACAGCTTTTTAGTTCTTTCAGACCCTTGGAAAGCTGGGTGACAACCACTATGGTCAGCATAGATATGACTCAACTCCCAGCACACCCAGATTTGCTCCCCAGTAATGTGCTCTGCCCCCCAGTAATGTGCACTCTGCCCCCCCCCCCAGTAATGTGCCCTCTGCCCCCCGGTAATGGGCCCTCTGCTCCCCAGTAATGGGCCCTCTGCTCCCCAGTAATGTGCTCTCTGCCCCCCCAGTGCGGGTCAGAGGGACATTCTGGGGGGCCAGAGGGGCACATTACAGAGCACAGCAGTGTGAGGTCTGATTACACATCTCTCCAGGGACAATACATAACACTGGCTGCAGAGAGCACAGAGCACAGCAGTGTGAGGTCTGATTACACATCTCTCCAGGGACAATACATAACACTGGCTGCAGAGAGCACAGAGCACAGCAGTGTGAGGTCTGATTACACATCTCTCCAGGGACAATACATCTCTCCAGGGACAATACATAACACTGGCTGCAGAGAACACAGAGCACAGCAGTGTGAGGTCTGATTACACATCTCTCCAGGGACAATACATAACACTGGCTGCAGAGAGCACAGAAGTGTGAGGTCTGATTACACATCTCTCCAGGGACAGTACATAACACTGGCTGCAGAGAGAACAGAGCACAGCAGTGTGAGGTCTGATTACACATCTCTCCAGGCACAGTACATGCTGCAGTCTTAGTGTCACAGCTGCTGTCAGGATGTGATCCACAAATTTCCTCCATGATGTATATGACATAATCTCGCTTTCTTCTCCCTGTAGACTTCATCTGCTCAGCCACCGACAACTCCAACCGGAAGGAAGAGGGGTGCAGGGGAGGAGATGCCCCCATCGGCTTCACTACCGCCCCCCAGCCCCCTCAGTGGTAGGTGCAGGGTATACACTGGAGAGGAAAGTTCTGATCACTTTATTCCCATCTCCATTGCTGAACATGTGACGGATGTACGGGCCACGCCCCAAATTTTAGCCATATTTTTTAGTAATAAAAATCATCTCAACATAACACCGGCTGCAGAGAGCACAGAGCACAGCAGTGTGAGGTATGATTACACATCTCCCCAGGGACAATACATAACACTGGCTGCAGAGGGCACAGAGCACAGCAGTGTGAGGTCTGATTACACATCTCTCCAGGGACAATACATAACACTGGCTGCAGAGAGCACAGAGCACAGCAGTGTGAGGTCTGATTACACATCTCTCCAGGGAGAGAACACTCATAGAGAAGATGGATAAGGAGGTGGAGAACACTCATACAGAAGATGGATAAGGCGGTGGAGAACACTCATAGAGATGATGGATAAGGAGGTGGAGAACACTCATAGAGAAGATGGAGAAGGCGGTGGAGAACACTCATACAGAAGATGGATAAGGCGGTGGAGGACACTCATAGAGAAGATGGATAAGGCGGTGGAGGACACTCATAGAGAAGATGGATAAGGCGGTGGAGAACACTCATAGAGAAGATGGATAAGGCGGTGGAGGACACTCATACAGAAGATGGATAAGGCGGTGGAGAACACTCATACAGAAGATGGATAAGGCGGTGGAGAACACTCATAGAGAAGATGGATAAGGAGGTGGAGAACACTCATAGAGAAGATGGATAAGGAGGTGGAGAACACTCACAGAGATGATGGATAAGGAGGTGGAGAACACTCACAGAGAAGATGGATAAGGAGGTGGAGGACACTCATGGTCAGGGTGATCAGAACCGGTGGTGCAGTGTCTATGTAGTCAGTGGATGAAGGGAGGGGCTCTCGTGTTTTATGTACATTGTGGTCCTGCTGCTCTATACAGTCTGCTGCCACCTCACACTGCACACTCCTAGTGCTGAGGTTTTGTTACATTCTCGTAGAACAGAAGGTCTGATTACACATCTCTCCAGGGACAATACCCAACACTGGCTGCAGAGAGCATAGAGCACAGCAGTGTGAGGTCTGATTACACATCTCTCCAGGGACAATACATAACACTGGCTGCAGAGAGCACAGAGCACAGCAGTGTGAGGTCTGATTACACATCTCTCCAGGGACAATACATAACACTGGCTGCAGAGAGCACAGAGCACAGCAGTGTGAGGTCTGATTACACATCTCTCCAGGGACAATACATAACACTGGCTGCAGAGAGCACAGAGCACAGCAGTGTGAGGACTTGGTGATGCTTATACTAGCTGTAGTACAGCGTGACAGTCATTACCACTACACAGGCAGCCGGAGCTGTGCGGAGCTGGGATATAACCTGCAGTATACACAGCTCCACCAGGGGGCGATCTCCAGAGGATAGAAATTCCCATCCCAGCCTTGGCAGTAACCCCTTATCGACCAGACTGTTCAGCAATGTGATGGCTTAGGGTCTGTTGGGCCGTGCTACATGCAGGGCGTTTGTACCGTAGTAATATATACCGGCTGTAGTACACGGTATATACAGGGCGACCTCCCCGGCTGTAGTACACACGGGCTGTATATCTTGCACCATTCCTCTCAACGCCTCCTCTGTCTTGGCTCTTGATGCCGCGGTCTCAATGCGATCCCCCTCCTCTCTCTGTCAGTCTATACTGCTCCAGTGTCTATACAATATATTCTTGCGTTTTTGTAGTCCTGTTCACTTTTGTCTGCTATCCACCTCCCTGGAGGTTTGTGCGTCTGCCCAGCGCCCACATCTTGCTACCGCTGAGCGCTCTGTCATGCGAAAGTTCAGTCGACTGTTCCGAACATCCGTGGCTGAGCCCCTGCAATGTACATTCCAAGATTGGTTTAAAACTGTCTGGACATATTCTCAATCCAAATTTATACATAAACCACACCCTTTTTTTGATCTCCTCTGACACAATTGTATCCTGCTAGTGGGTCCTTCCTATGAATGTGTTTTTGAGTATAGACTCTTTAGCATCACAACTTGGCATTCAGAAGACACTCATACAGTGCAGAAAAGTAGAAATGTTATTATTTTCCCTCGAGAAGCTGTGCATTTGGTTGTTTGTTGGTGATGGTTGGTTCGTAGTAGCAGCAGGACTGTGAAATATTGATTTTATCCACTTTAGCTTGTCTTCTAGGGGGCTCTCAGTTCTTCTGGCCTTCTTCTTCCCCTTTTCCTTCCACTGCTGTGCTCTACCTCACCGCATTGAACTATTCCACAGCCTTTACACTCAGATCTAAATGCTTTAACAGATTAAGACAACAGTAAGAGCCAGAATATTGTGAATGTATAGAGCTAAGAGTACAGCAGTGTTGGAGACCATCCAGATCTAATCCTGGAAATAAATCCATATATTCACATCTGCTGCTCATCACATCTAGGTCTAATTACCAATCCTTCCCAGGGACAATATATACACTGTCCTGCAGAGAGCACAGAGCACGCAGTGTGATGTCTGATTACCCTCCTCCAGAATAATACAAACACTGGCTTGCAGATAGCACAGAACACAGCAGTGTGAGGTCTGATTTACACATCCTCTCCCGTGACAATACAATAACTGGCTGCAGATAGCACAGAGCACAGCGTGTGAGGTCTTGATTACACATCCTCTCCAGGGACCATACTAACGCGGCTGCACAGAGCACAGGCGGTATGTTATGAGGATCTGATTACACATCTCTCCAGGGACAATAATAACACTGCTGCAGAGAGCACAGAGCACAGCAGTGTGAGGTCTTATTAACACATGTCTCCAGGGACAGTACATAACACTGGCTTCAGAGAGCACAGAGCACAGTCAGTGTGAGGTGTCTGATTACCCATCCCTCCAGGGACAAATACATACACTGGTGCAGAGAGCACTAGCGGAGCAAGCGTGTTGAGGGCTGATTAAACATCTCTCCCGGGACAAATACATACACTGCTGCACAGAGCACAGCATTGTGAAACTGATTACAACATCTCCAGGGAACAATCATAACACTGCTGACAGAGGCACAGAGCATCAGCAGCGTGAGGTCTGATTACACATCTCCTCTCAGGGACAATATAATAACGTCTCTCGGCGTGCAGTACTGTATGGTCACAACCTGCTGACGGGTTCTATGTGTGGAGGTAATTATTAATGTTACTCTTACATATAACCAGTGTAACAACAATGTAAATAGTTTTATCCTTAATCTGGGCCACACGCACCGCTATTAGTTGGTTTACCCCTTCACGCTCATCCTTCCACACGCTCCGGACTCCTTGCGCTGCCTTGTACTCCATCACATCGCTGTACTAAACCTGCTGCAAACGATCGCCTGAGGCCTCGGACGTCCCGCGCTGCCGGATATTCTGAAACACATTAAAACAGCAATGTTATTATCAAGCGCATGATCCGCACTGGAGCAGTCCAAAAATGTGCAAACTAATTTCTAAAACAAGGCATAAGCGTAAAACATGTACAGAAATGATTACCGAGAGGACAGAAAGGATATACAGATCTTTACAAGGTTTATCGTAAAGCAAGGCTTTGTGGGACGATAATACCGACCCACTAGCCAGTTGTAAGGTCCACAGTACGGCCAGTAGGTATAATAGGCTGTACCTGGTAGAAACCTACTAACGACCACTGTAGCCAGTGGAGACCACCCCGATTACGACCAGGACTACAAGGAGGCCTACTAATCACTGAGCCAGTGGGAAAACCCTGATACTACAAGGAGGCCTACTAATCACTGAGCCAGTGGGAAAACCCTGATACTACAAGGAGACCTACTAATCACTGAGCCAGTGGGAAAACCCTGATACTACAAGGAGACCTACTAATCACTGAGCCAGAGGAGAAACCCTGATACTACAAGGAGGCCTACTAATCACTGAGCCAGTGGAGAAACCCTGATACTACAAGGAGGCCTACTAACCACTGAGCCAGTGGAGAAACCCTGATACTACAAGGAGGCCTACTAACCACTGAGCCAGTGGAGAAACCCTGATAACACAAGGAGGCCTACTAACCACTGAGCCAGTGGAGAAACCCTGATACTACAAGGAGGCCTACTAATCACTGAGCCACTGGAGAAACCCTGATACTGCAAGGAGACCTACTAACCACTGAGCCACTGGAGAAACCCTGATACTACAAGGAGACCTACTAACCACTGAGCAAGTGGAGAAACCCTGATACTGCAAGGAGACCTACTAACCACTGAGCCAGTGGAGAAACCCTGATACTACAAGGAGGCCTACTAATCACTGAGCCAGTGGGAAAACCCTGATACTACAAGGAGACCTACTAATCACTGAGCCAGAGGAGAAACCCTGATACTACAAGGAGGCCTACTAACCACTGAGCCACTGGAGAAACCCTGATACTACAAGGAGGCCTACTAACCACTGAGCCACTGGAGAAACCCTGATACTACAAGGAGGCCTACTAACCACTGAGCAAGTGGAGAAACCCTGATACTACAAGGAGGCCTACTAATCACTGAGCCAGTGGAGAAACCCTGGTACTACAAGGAGGCCTACTAACCACTGAGCAAGTGGAGAAACCCTGATACTACAAGGAGGCCTACTAATCACTGAGCAAGTGGAGAAACCCTGATACTACAAGGAGGCCTACTAATCACTGAGCCAGTGGAGAAACCCCGGTACTACATGGAGGTCTACTAACCACTGAGCCAGTAGAGAAGAATCAATACTATATGATTATTGTGGAACAAGCTGTAGTCTAGCTCTATTATAAAAGGAGGATTCTGGATTTTTCATACTTATCCACATTTCAAATAATGCAATTAAAAGGTGTCTCTGGATTAAAAGAGATTGACCTTTCCATGGGTATCAGGCTGTTAGGGGTGCTTGCCCTTTAAGGAGCATGAACCATCACCATGATGTCTGCAGGTTTATACTAAGGATCCTGTGATACTGAGGGTGAAGAGAACTCCAAAAACATTTCCTCTGACTTCTACAACAAAGAACAATTCAAGGTTGTGGAGAAGACATAATAAGAGCTGATAGAGCTCCAGGATTACAGTCCCGGACTGTACACACTGATATAACACAATACTACAGGACATTTAGATGCGGCATTGGCCGGATATGTTGTGTGTATGGACTGTACCATAGATGATTGGTGGGTGTCCTACTGCTGCCTACAGGACAGTGTCCTCCAGTGGTGCCATAGAGAATTCATGGAGTGGCAGGGGACACGCTCCAATGGCCGCTACATTATACAAGGGAATGAAGCCCCTGCCCCTGTTCTGGGGGGTTCTACTGGTCACCGTTCAGCAAGTTATGGATAGGGGAAAACTTTAGACATTGTGTCAACTCTCTTAAAATCCTGCCTGGTCCAGGTTGCCTCTTTGTCCCCCATGCTTTACCCTGCAGATCTGTACAGACAGTCCCCCAGGTTACGTACAAGATAGGTTCTGTAGGTTTGTTCTTAAGTTGAATTTGTATGTAAGTCGGAACTGTATATTTTATAATTGTAGATTCAGACAAAATTTTTTTGGTCTCTGTGACAGTTGACAGTCATAAGAACCAGGAGTAACAATAAAGCTTCATTACAGACACCGGTGATAACTGTTACAGCTGCTTACTGTAGCCTAAGGTAAAAGTACAGTAAATTACCAATATCCAGAGGTCCGTTTGTAACTAGGGGTTGTCTGTAAATTGGGTGTTCTTAAGTAGGGAACCAGCTGTATATTTAAATGCAGCTGTCTATCAAAAGTGAAGAGGTCGCTACATGGAGATACTGCTGCACTAGAGGAGGAGCCTCATTATAAGGGGAGGTATCTTACTACAAGGAGGAGAAGCTGAAGATCTATGTAAAAGGCACATAATAATACCTGGAACATTGAAGTGGATACACTACATGACCACTAGATACAATGTATCTGCTCTAGTGTGAGAAATGCTACATATGTTACATGACAACAAAGTCAAGCCCCCCCCCCCCCTACACTGCCACCATGCGCTATATACACTCACCGGCCACTTTATTAGGTAAACCTGTCCAACTGCTCGTTAACACTTAATTTATAATCAGCCAATCACATGGCGGCAACTCAGTGCATTTAGGCATGTAGACATGGTCAAGACAATCTATCTCCTGCAGTTCTCCCGAGCATCAGTATGGGGAAGAAAGGTGATTTGTGGCCTGTGAACGTGGCATGGTTGTTGGTGCCAGAAGGACTGGTCTGAGGATTTCAGAAACTGCTGATCTACTGGGATTTTCACGCACAACCATCTCTAGGGTTTACAGAGAATGGTCCGAAAAAGAAAAAACATCCAGTGAGCGGCAGTTCTGTGGGCGGAAATGCCTTGTTGATGCCAGAGGTCAGAGGAGAATGGGCAGACTGGTTCGAGCTGATAGAAAGGCAACAGTGACTCAAATCGCCACCCGTTACAACCAAGGTAGGCAGAAGAGCATCTCTGAACGCACAGTACATCGAACTTTGAGGCAGATGGGCTACAGCAGCAGAAGACCACACCGGGTGCCACTCCTTTCAGCTAAGAACAGGAAACTGAGGCTACAATTTGCACAAGCTCATCGAAATTGGACAGTAGAAGATTGGAAAAACGTTGCCTGGTCTGATGAGTCTCGATTTCTGCTGCGACATTCGGATGGTAGGGTCAGAATTTGGCGTCAACAACATGAAAGCATGGATCCATCCTGCCTTGTATCAACAGTTCAGGCTGGTGGTGGTGGTGTCATGGTGTGGGGAATATTTTCTTGGCACTCTTTGGGCCCCTTGGTACCAATGAGCATCGTTGCAACGACACAGCCTACCTGAGTATTGTTGCTGACCATGTCCATCCCTTTATGAACTACAAGGAGGCCTACTAATCACTGAGCCAGTGGGAAAACCCTGATACTACAAGGAGACCTACTAACCACTGAGCCAGTGGGAAAACCCTGATACTACAAGGAGGCCTACTAAAAAATCCATCTCCGCTATGGGCTATTTTCACTGCTGTGGGAGACAGGACCAAAGATTAACTCCTCCTCAGCTGCAGGTTACAGCAAGGAGCACTGCATAGCCTGGTGTCAGAAAGGCACCCCGGGGCAAGAATATCATGGCAGGCTACTAGGGAGTATGTATGTTAGTAGCAGCAGGATTGTGATATATGGATTTATATTCCAAGATTGTAAATTCACTGTACAGTGCACTAGGGACTTCAACATGTAACCTTTCCTATGAAAGCAACTCAATACATAGAGCCGAGGACACAGCAGTGTGAGAACATGCCCACAGTGCATATGAGGAAATTGCAATACAGAAATAATATTTCACTGTCCTGCTGCTACTAACAACATAACCAAAGGTATGATTACACATCTCTCCAGGGATAATGCAAGACTAAAGAGCACAGCAGTGTAATGACACACCACAGTACATTTTACTTGGAGAAGCTACAAATCAAGGAATATCAATCCATGTTATTGGATAACCAGCTTAAAGACGCCATTTTCCTGTGTCAGCCAATTAGACTAATGAGTTATGCAAAACTACAAAAGCCATTAATAATAGTTATAGAGCCACCAGTCACCCAGGCTTCATAGAACAGAAAAGCTCAGCAACTTCTACTGGACCCCAGGCTGATACATTGTAGCAAACTGCCAGAAAGTTTATTTGTAACCGATCGTGATGATTATGAACATTGTCTAGACTGGATACAATTATCTCCATAGCCGGGCAAGGTATGTACTGTACTGGGTTACTGCCTCTGCATACAGCCTATAATATTCACTGACAGCAAGCAGAGATCCTGAAAATGGTGAAGAAGTGATACATAAAACATATTACACAATTGTAGGAATTACATATCATAACACTGACTCTGCTCACCCTGATCTGTAGACTCCATACTATCTCACGGTATCAATGTTCTGCTGAGTCACCATTCCCTAATTCCATGGCCCTTTCACCCACGTCAGGCCCAGCTCCCTGCGGGCACCTTCCATGTGTGGCAAAGTCACCAGTAAGATTCCCACTCCAGAATCTATTCACTATAAATCACTATAAAACAAGTGAACTGCTGACTCCTGGACTGCACCCATTGAACTGCAGAATAGAATAGACACGCTTTGCAGGCAAGAGGTTTAAAGGGGTTTTCTGCTTTTATGAAAAACCCCTGAAGAGAAGGAATTAAGAAGTGTCTGCGCTGGGAGTTTGGCAAATGTGATAGTTTTTTGGCGCAGCTGCGCTGCTTCAATTCGATCGAAATTGGGGGAAGGGTCGGTAGCTTCAGACGATCCGACTGATTCGGACTGAGCGCAGGATTTATCTTTCAAATTGTGTCACGAGCCCGAGCACTTACATGCACCACTTATAGATGATGAACTCTGTCACACGATCTTAGTGAATTACAGCACTGGGCATTATACACGGACAATGCAGTGAACTCCAGCGGAAACGTAAGTAAATGTGTCCCAATGTGGCTAGGAGAAGGCACGTTCAGTAATAAAAGCATTTTCATCATTTCATAATTTGGTCTCAAAAACATAATTTTGGTTATCTTCTATTTGTAAGATGGAGAGTTTCTCTAACCAGGACGATGGATGAAGATGGGCACCTGTCATTGTGCTATTCCTATGTTATTCCTCCTGGACATCATCAAAGGATTTTTACTATTCCCCATGTCAAAGAAAAATGTCACTATGCTGACAATCCTTAAAGAAGTTGTACATTTGATGCAAATTCCTATTATTAACAATTCATTCACAGTTTAGCATTTGGAAAGGCTCAGAGTGAAGCGAATAAGTGTGGACTGGTACCTACCAATGTGAGTTGGCAGCAAAGCCACATACCAGTCTTGTCCATAGCACAGGAGTCATTAATCTTAATATACCAGGAGCCTCCCGTCCGGCTTGCCACATTTATCTAGATATTCATCATTTATAGGAGCTGACAATATAGACTCATTACAACTCCGATCTGGTGTAGCCACCTCGTCAGGACTAATAACTGCATGTCTACAGCAAACAGGCTGCAGGGTCCGCTCACCCCCAGAGTCACTGCTGCCCTGATGGAGGTGTCCGAGTCTAGTAAACAGAATGATAAATGCTTTTCTAAATTATTTCTAATTAAAAATCTGAAAAGTATAAGGCTACATACGCTGATATCCCTAGATAACATCCAGTGTATCCAAATGTCTTTAGAGAATATCTTTATGTAATTTATTATCAGTATAACTACAGATATTCTATGAAGGCCTCAGAGGTTTGTAAGAGAACATAGAACGTACCAGACAGCTCAAAGATAATGTTATGACACAGGAGCATAATCTATCACCTGTAATTGTAAGCAGTGCGGCACGGCCGCCCACCGACCACTGACAGCTCCAGACAGGAGGCTTAGGAGCAATACAGGAACTGCAGGGATCTACAGAACAACTGTTAGTCGCGTCCTCTGCCCTTATGGAAGAGCGTCATGGAGAAGCCATTGCTGAAAGCCATCAGAAGTCCATGCCAATGTAGGGGCACAGCAACCATATGGAAGAAGTGGGTTTGCTCATAACTAATAGCCAAACGCTATGGGGCAGATTTATCATGTCTTGAATGCCAGTTTTCTAGTGTACAAAGCAATAGTATCAACTCCTGTCTCATCGTATTTACTAAATGTGAACCTCCACCCTCTAGATGTACAGAGAAGAATGGAGGAACCTTCAGCCTCTAGATGTACAGAGAAGAATGGGGGAACCTGCAGCCTCTAGATGTACAGAGAAGAATGGGGGAACCTCCACCCTCTAGATGTACAGAGAAGAATGGAGGAACCTTCAGCCTCTAGATGTACAGAGAAGAATGGGGGAACCTCCAGCCTCTAGATGTACAGAGAAGAATGGGGGAACCTCCAGCCTCTAGATGTACAGAGAAGAATGGGGGAACCTCCAGCCTCTAGATGTACAGAGAAGAATGGCAGAGAAGAATGGGGGAACCTCCAGCCTCTAGATGTACAGAGAAGAATGGGGGAACCTCCAGCCTCTAGATGTACAGAGAAGAATGGGGGAACCTCCAGCCTCTAGATGTACAGAGAAGAATGGGGGAACCTCCAGCCTCTAGATGTACAGAGAGCAATGGGGGAACCTCCAGCCTCTAGATCAATGATGGGCAACCTTTTGAGCTTGGTGTGTCAAAATTCACCAAAAAACCGAGCATAACTCGGGTGGTGTGTCACCTTGAGAAAAAAAACATAATTTTGTGATATTTATAGTTTAAATAACAAATATGTATAATTATTTAACTTCTAGGGTACTTTAACCCTAGGTTGTCTGATTGATCCTACCATGCACTATCATACTACAGTATACCACAGTCTGGCAGTATATGGGGATTTTCCACATCGCACATTGTAATAGATTGGTTACAATCTTTGTCATAAAAGTTCACAGGTTATAGCGAGGTGCAGGCGCATCTGCATCTCCTTCATGAAGAGCAAAATAATCGCAATGTCTGGCGGTTTGCAAGGTGTTGTGATTATTTCAGGGCTTGTACGTCACAAAACTGACACACAAGCCCAGATGTCTTCTATCATACAGTACACTGACCTTACTCACTGTATGATGTCTTGTATGTATGATGAGAGTGGTTGTCCTCCCTCATCCCTGCTGTGGAGATGGTCAGAGTAGAGGTGACCTACTACAACAACTCCCCCCAGCACAACTATCAGGAGCTGCAGAGGAGTTTCGGGAGTTGATGGCCGGGTCACCTCTCCTGGTGCTGAGCCCCGGGATGATACCTGTGCTGACTGGAGACACGAGGCACAGCTCACACAGGGGGAGGGGCCGGTGAAGGAAGAGGAGGAGGAAGTGCTGTGAGCTCAGTGCATGACAATCTCTCAGCCTCCCGGCTACTTCACCTGGCCGTGTAGGGGCCGAGGATGAAACTTAACTCTCCGGTGGCCGCGTGTCACTGAAAATGGCTAGGTGTGTCAGCACTGACACGCGTGTCATAGGTTAGCCATCACTGCTCTAGATGTACAGAGAGCAATGGGGGAACCTCCAGCCTCTAGATGTAACGGAGAAGAAGAACTGTCAGATGGATTTGGGACCCTAAACCAACTGCAGGTCATTATGTACAAGTGGTTTAGGGTCCCTAATCGACCTTTTTCAAGTTTTTAAATGGCAGGAAATTTTTTAAAAAATAAACTCGTATACTTACCTGGATCTCGCAATGAGGGAGCCGGAGCATTACACCCGGGGTTTTAATACTCCGGCTCCGGAATGTGCAGGTGCCGAGGAACCGAGGTGAGTATCAAGTTTAACATAAAGGGCAATTTGAGGCACTAAAGCACCGGGCCATATGGACCTGTGTGGGTGGTTTTGTGTCCCAAATCACCGTGACAGGTTCCCTTTAACATTGGTGTGCAGTCATATTTCGCACCCCTGTATTGTCATAGGAACAAGGATTATCCATAAAGCTTCATTACAGACGCCTTGCTGTACATCACTGCCGCCTGGCACACAAGTAAAGCATCCGGAGAGCTTCACTACAGGTCACAGTGGGCAGAGAGGTCCGTCTGTAACTAGGGGTCGTCTGTATGTTGGGTGTCCTTGAAGGGGTTGTGCGAGACTGTAAAACAAAAAACATTAGTGGTTAGGAGGTGGCTGCTGAAAAAAATAAACATGTACTTACCTCTGTGGTCCCTCCAGTCATCCCATGCTGCCATCTCTCCAGTCTGTGCCTCATGTAAACAAAAAGAAGCACAACTTCCGGCTGGCCACGTGGGTGGGTGCGGCCGGCCACGTGGGTGGGCGTGGGCTCCAACCTAGGCCGGTCGGAAGGCGGGCGAGCGTGACTTCCATGCCCATGATTGGTTACAAGGGGCACGGAACGGAGAAGCGACGGCCAGCGGTATCCCGGACCACGAATGGAGTACATGTCTAAGATCAAGTCCAGTGGTGCGGGCACGCCTCCAACAAAACCCGATCCACGGTTTGTTATTTGGTAAGCTTCCGATATCCAAAAATACATAAGGCAGTTCTCCAGTAAGTATAAGGTTGATTATTTATTCACACCCCCCCCCCCCCATGCCCAACTAAATTGACCTTATTTGCGTTGAGACATTGTGAGAACGGAGCTATGTGTGTAGGGAGACCTAGATAGTAAGTGTGCTAGATTATGAGATAGAATAAGATACAAGGTAGCTAAATGGAATATGATTATACCGTAGATATGTGAGTGGATCGTTTAAGTTTGTGATCGAATTCAAGATAAAGAAAGAAGAATAGATAGAACTTATATACGCGAGTGTAAGACATTAGTTTTTCAGTACAAAAAAATGTGCTGAAAAACCCAAGCCAGCAGGGGGCTGGCTATAACTGGGGGATATGGGCTGGCAGACTATACACTGGGGGGGGGCAGGTGCTGCTCTCTACTGGGGGATATGGGCTGTCTGGCATATATGGGGTAGGGGGCTGGCTATATACGGGGGGATAGGGCTGGCAGACATATACTGGGCCGGTGGGCAGGTTGCGACTATATACTATGAGGGCAGGGTCCGGCAGGCTTATCATGGCGGGAGGCTGTGAACAATGCATTTCCCACTCCGGCTTATACTCGAGTCGGTTAGGTTTCCCAGGTGGGTTTTGGGGTTTAAAATGGGGGGCCTCGGATTATACTCGCGTACTATACAGGGTATACAGATAGATAGTAATGTGTAGATGGATATGTGATAGATACATGAAATAGAAAGATGATAGAGAGCACAGATTAGAGATGGATATGCGATTAAGAGCCATTTGAATAGTAGAAATGTTGATAGATGGAATAAAAGGAAAACCATACAGTCATTCAACATTTTGTGTCATCTGCTTATTTTTTTGTACTGTAGATAGATGGATGATATAGAGATTGATATGAATAGATAGAGGTGGAGAAATGAGATGGATACGATGGGATGGTATGATAGATGAATAGGATAGATGGGAATAGATAGATAGATGAGAGTATAGAATAAGGATGATTGATGAGAGTATGGATGATGGATGATAAAAGATGGAGATATGGGATGATATGAGATAGAGGATGATATGGGCGTGGGATAGATGGATGATGTATGATGGAATGGGATAGATGGATGATATGAGAGAAGATGATAGATAGATGATGATATATGAGAAATCGTAGATGGATGATCTGATGATATGACTAGATGCTGATATGGATGATATGGATAGATGCATGATATAAGTATGGATAGCAGTATAGGAGTATGAGATAGATGGTGTATGAGATGTAGAGATAAGGAGGAGATATAGATGGATGATAGATGATGATGATGGATAGATAGATAGATGAGATAGAGATGGGATAGATAGCCTAAAGCGATGGATGATATGAGATAGTAGGAGAAGATGGATGATAGATAGATGGATGATTGAGATGAGATGAGATAGATAGTGAGATGGATGATAGAGATGGGATATAGAGGTAGATAGATGGATGATGATAGAGGATGAGAATGAGATGGACTAGATAGATGGATGATATTGAGATGATATAGATAGATGATGACTATGGAGGTAGATAGGATGATGATGGGATGATATGAGATAGATGAGCATATGGTAGATGTGGATGATGCATATGAGAGATATGGATTAAGATGGATGATATGGATGAAGGAGACTGAGGATAGATAGATGTGATGAGTGGATGAGATATGGCTGATGAGATGCGAGAATCATATGAGGAGAGATGATGAGATAGATGGTGATATGCAGATAGATGCTGGATGGATGATTATGAGAGGCTAGATGGATATGAGGAGATTAGACGATGTTATGCATGGATGATAGATATGGGATAGATAGAGGATGATATGAGATGGATTATATTGAGAAGGGAAGATGGATGATATGAGATGGATAGAGAATATAGATGGAGGATATGATGTTGCATGAGATAGATGAGTATGGATGGCAATGATATAGTAGATGGATGATATGAGGGATACTGAAGATATGGCATGATATGATAGATAGGATAGATGGATGATATGAGATGGTAGATGAGATGGATATATGAGATGGATGTTGAGATGGTTTGAATATGAGTAGGGAATGATAGAGATGAATGATGGAGATGGATGTATAATGGAGATGGAATGAATAATGAACGATGAGATGATATGAGATGGATGATATAGATGGATAATGATGAGATGGATGATATGATGGATGATAGAGAGGATGATGATAATATGATATGAGAGGTGTATGATGATGATAGAGTGGATGATGTAGAGGTGAATGGAGGATGTATGAATGGATGATGAGATGGAGATATGATGGGATGATAATGGGAGTATGAGTGGATGATGATGATATGAGATGGATGATATGAGGAGAATAGATGGCTGGATGATTAGAGATATGAATGAGATGGATGCTATGAGGATGATGAGATGGATGATGGATGGACTGATATGAGATGATGATATGAGTATGATCGATGGGGAGACATAGACTGGTATGGATGGATGATGAGGGATGAATGAGATGATGATATAGAGGATGATATGAGATGATGATATGAGATGGGATGGATGATAATGCATTGACGATGGATGATATGAGATGGAGATAGATGGGGATGGAGTGGAAGATATGAGATGAGATGATGAGATGGATGATATGGGGTGATATGAGTGGATGATTATAGATGTAGATATGAGATGGATGATACTGAGATGCGATGGATTGAGATGATGATGAGATGGATGATTATGAGATGATGATTGGTAAATGAGATGATGAATGAGATGCAATGATATGGGATGTATGGATGATGATACGAGATGGACGAGATATGAGATGGATAGATGGATGGATGGATTGAGATGGAAGATGATGGAAGATGTGGTATGAATAGAGGATAGATGATATGAGATGATGATCTGAGAGGGATGAGCTAGATGATGATGATATGAGATAGATGATAAGAGATGATGAGATCAGCATGGATGATTGGTGATAGATGGTGAGATGGCATGATTGGATGGATGATATATATGGATAGATGATGGAATGATAATATGGAGCTGAATGATATGAAGGATGATATGAGGCTGGATATCATTGGATGGATGATATAGAGGTTGCTTGATAGTGGTGTCCATACTGAGGATGGATGTTGTACACTGGCATGATGTCATATAGTTCGGTCCTGATAATGATTGACTCCTCGAATATGCAAGTATCCTGGATAGATATGAAATAAAGGCTGCATTAGTGAGATGGTAGCTATGAGATGGATCGAATGAGATAGGATATAGAGGATGATATGAGATGTGAATGATATGAGATGGATGATATGGATGGATGATTATGAGATGGAGATATGAGAGTGAGAGTATGAGATGGGATGTATGGATGTGGATGATGGATGAGATGATGATATGAGATGTGATGTAGAGATAGATATGAGATGGAGATGGATATGAGAGGATGATATGAGGGATGATATGAATGGAAGAGATGGGAGATATGAAGAGTATGAGATGGTGATGTGTATGGAGGATGAGCTGAGGAGATATGAAGATGGAGAATGAGATGGATGATATTGGAGATGGAGATAGAGAATGATCTGGATGGCTGATGAATAGATGATGGATGATAGAGATGTAGATGGATGATATGAGATGAGATGTGATGAGATGAGATGTGACTGATGAGATGGATTAGATAGATGATGTATGGAATGATATGAGAGGATGATATGAGATGAGACTGGATGATGATGATAGATGGATGTATGAGATGAGATAACGATGGAGATATGAGATGATGCATATGCAGGATGGATGTGATGAGATGGTGATATGAGATGAGTATGGAGGATGATCATGAGGATAATAGATGGCTGATAGAGCTGGAGTATGATGATATGAGATGGATGATATGAGATGTGATATCGATAGATGGATGTATCGTGAGATGGATGATATGAGAGATGGATGATATGAGATGGGTGTATGAGTATGAGTGGATATAGATGTAGATGATATGAGTAGATGGATGATATGAGTGGATAGATAGATAGATGAGGATGATATAGTAGATGGAGAGGATATGAGAAGATGTGGATGATATGAGATGAGATGATGATGAGATGATTGAGATATGATGATAGATGATAGGAAGATGGATGATGAATGAGAATGGATAGATGATGGAGGATTATGGTATGAGATTTGGATGAGATGTGATGAGCATGAATGATATGGATGCATATGAAGGTTATCAGTGCTTCGTGGTGAGTGATAGATGTGGTGCTATAGTGTGGTCCTCCAATATCTTCCTATAAAGGTGATGTGACACATGGGATGAGTGATCTCCATCCTTTATAGTTCAGGCTCTGTAATGTTTTCGCTCCTTTCGACTTCAAATCACCTTCCTCGGTCAGAAAAAAAAAAGACTCGCCAATTAAACGACGCACCGGCAAACCTTCTCTATTTCCCGGAAGAAAGAAGACTATTTGAATTTAATGGTTGTAAACTTTGAGGCTGATAATCTTTTTCATCAATATTTTCCTTATAAACCCTCCGTACTGTTATTCGCTGCCGCCTCAGACGCTACGTCCTGTTCATGTACACATAAAAAAACCAGTTTAAAATAGCACTATCCACTTTAGCCTCGGAGTAAGAGTAAGTAGCAGGCCTAACGTGATGTTTTGGCTCTTCGGAACGTCTTTAAAGGTTGTTCTCGAGGAGTAAAAATATTATAAAAAAAAAAAAGTTGCAAAAAAAAAAAAAAAATTCCTGGCCCGGAGCCGACGAAGCTACGTACAAACTGTTAATAAAAACTTAGCGGTGTCCGCGTCTGTATGTAGTAACGTTAATAATTTATTAGTTTAAGGAGCCGGCGAAGGTCTGTGCAGGCAGGGAGGGGAGTGTGCGGATCTCAGAGGGATTACTCGCTGCCCAGTAGCAGTCAATAGCTGCTGGAAGGAGCCACGCTGCTAAGTCAACAAATTAGAGAGAGTCAAAAAGTGAATAGATGCATATAACGTCTGCTGGAACGGCTCCTCCGAGCCCCAGGTGACAGGACCCGAGTTGTTAGAATGTGAAAATGTTACACAGAAATAGTTTTACCGAGGGAGGTGGGGGTGTGGGGGGGGCAGGACAGCGAAAATCATGTTGCGTGGAGTAAATATATAGAGAAGATTTTTGTTTTTTATATGTTTGAAAAAAGTCAGAGAGTTATTTTTATTCTGCTTTTTTTAAACTAATGTAATCAGAAACAGAAAAATCGATGGTGTTATTTTCTTTCAATCCCTTTTAGGTATAGAAAGAAGGGCACTTATTGGGAGCTCACAGCCTGCAGGTTTCTGGTATATCTTGTCGCTATGTGTTCTTTAAATAATACTGTCGTCCGGAATTAGAAAGAGCCAGAGGAGCTGAGTATATGGCCATATAGTGTCTGTCTGCAGGCCAGATGTTATAGAAGCAGGAGGACTGCAGTTAATGGCCATATAGTGTCTGGTCTGCATGGCAGCATGTATAATCGAGCAGGAAAGGAGCTGAGTATGCATATAGTGTTCCGTCTGCAGCAGCATGTTCTAAGAGCGGAGGAAGCTGAGTATATGCATATAGTGTCCTGTCTAGCGCAGCATTTATAGAGCAGAGAGAGCTGATTTATAGTGGCATATAGTGTCCTGTCCATGCAGGCAGCATGTTTCTAGCAGGTGGAGGACGTATATATGGCATATAGTGTCCCGTCGCAGGCAGCATGTTAGAGCAGTGAGGAGCTGAGTATATGGGCATATAGTCCTGTCTGCGCCAGCATGTTTTATAGAGCAGGAGGACACTGAGTATTATGGCATATAGTGTCCTGCCCCTGAGAGGCAGCATGGTTAGAGAGCAGCAGGAGCTGAGCAGATTGTACCGTAGTGTCCTATCTGCAGCCAAGCATGTATAGATAAGCAGGGGAGGGTATACGCAATTGAAGAAAGCAAAGTATATATATAATGAAAAAAAAAAAAAACAACACGACCGGAACACATGTTACCCTAGAACCCCCCAAGGACTGCATCATATCACCATGAGTACGCCGAGCGATGTAGCAAGAAGCTAAAGAATAATCTGTTTTTGCGCAAACTAAAGAAAAAGAAGAGAAAGAACAGAATGAAAAACAATAGGGGTAAAAACCGCTGTTATAAGCAAATGAGCGGTTATTGCTAGCCTGTTGCCTGCAGCCATGTTATAGAAGCAGGAGGAGCTGAGTAGATTTCAATAGTGTCCTGTCTGCAGCAGCATTTTATGAGCCAGAGAAGTATGCTATTCCTTTCGGCAGCATGCTAGAGCAGAGATCTGAGTATTGCAATAGTGTCCTGTCCCTGACCAGCAGCAGTATAGGAGAGCGAGAGAGAGCTGAGCAGATTGTTAAATAGTTGTCCTGTCTGCAGGCAGCATGTATAAAACCCTCTGAGAGATGTACCTATGCTGTGAGGCCAGCAATTGGCAGGATGAGCTGAGCATGTTCATAGATTGTCCCTATATGACCGGAGCATGTATAGAACAGGGGAAGGAGCTAAGCGAAAATTGTCATAGTGTCCTATCTCGAATGATAGCAGGGTGGACGCTAAGATAATTGTACAAGCCATCTGCAAGGTTATAGAGCAGGAGGAGTTTTGAGAAGATGTTCATAGTGTCCATCTGCAGCAGCAATGTTATTTAGCAGCAGGAAGAGCGAGCAGATTGTCATAGTGTCCCTTAGTCTGAGGCAGCATGTTTAAAGCAGGGAGAAGGAGCTGAGTATATGGCTATAGGGTCCTCGTCTGCAGCAGCATGTATAGAGCAGGAGGAGCTGAGTATTGCATATAGTGTCCCTGTCTGCCAGGCAGCATATTATAGAGGCAGGAGAGCTGGAGATAGTAGATATGGGCATATAGTGTTTGTCTGCGCAGGCAGCATGTTGATAGGAGGAGGAACTGAGTATGAATGGCAAATAGTGTTCCGGTCCCTGCAGTGCCAGCAGTTTATAGACCGGATGGAGCTGCAGTATAGGGCAAGATAGTGTTCTGTCCTGCAGGCAGCATGTTATAAGAGCAGGGGATACTGAGTATTAGCGCATTATAGGTCTGTCTGCAGGGCAGCAGGTTATAGAGCAGCACAGAGCTGAGCAGATTTGAATCGTTGGTCCTAGATCCTGCCAAGGCAGCCAATGTTTATAGAACAGGAGAGCTGGTATACAGGCGCAATGTCATTTATAGAGAGAAGGAGCAGAAGTAGTTATATTGCCCATATAATGTCCTGTTCCCCTTGCCGGCAGTCCCATGTTTATAGAGCAGGAGGAGCTGAGGAGATTGCTTAGTGTCTGTCCTGCAGGCACATAGTTTATAGAGCAGGAGGAGCTGAGTCATATTGCATATAATGTCCTGTCCCCTGCCGGCAGCATGTTATGAGCAGGAGGAGCTGAGTATTTATGCATTATAGTGTCCGTTGCAGGGCAGCATGTTAGAGCATGGGTTCATATGTACAGCGTGCAGCAGCCATTAGAAGCAAGGAGCTTTGAGCAGATTGTACATAGTGTGCCCTAGGTCTGAGGCCAGCATGTTTATAGAGCAGGAGGAGCGGAGCAGATTGTAAGTATATGTGTCCTGATCGCAGGCAGCATGTTTATAGAGCAGGAGGAGCTGAGCAGATTTGTTCATAGTGTTCTATCTGCAGGCAGAAGTTATCTAGAGGCAGGAGGAGCTGAGCAGATTGTTCTAGTGTCCCTATCTGCGGCATCATGTTATAGAGCAGGGGGAGATAAGCATTGACATAGGGTCCTATCTGCAGCAGCAGTTAAGAGCAGGAGGAGCTGAGCAGATTGTACATAGTGTCCTATCTGCAGGTAGCATGTTTTGGAGCAGGAAGAGCTGAGCAGCTTGTGCATAGTGTCCTATCTGCAGCATGTTATACAGCAGGAGGAGCTGAGCAGATTGTACGCAGTGTCCTATCTGCAGGCAGCATGTCATAGAGCAGGGGGAGCTAAGCAGATTATAAATAGGGGAACATTTACTTACTGACGGTGTTCACCCGAAGTGCATTGTCATAAGGCACTGTGCCGCGATTCACTAAGATTGTGCGTCCGATATCCTGCAGGTGTTGCTTCCCCACTCAGGAGTTCACCTTCTTCTTCCCGGTGCTTGTAAGTGCTTGATCTTGCAACACAATTTGAATGTTAAATCCTGCGCTCAGTCCGAATCAGTCAGATTGTCCGTCGGCCCGCCCACTGATCTGTGTCGCATGAAAGCAGCGCAGCTGCGCCACAATCCCCTGCGAGAATATTGGGAGGTCCAACGAGAGTGCAATCCGCATACCCTTAGTAAATAAGCCCCATAGTGTCCTATCTGCAGACAGCATGTCTTAAAGCAGGAGGAGATGAGATTGTATAAAGTGTCCTATCTGCAGGCAGCATGATGTAGAGCAGGAGGATCTGAGCAGATTGTACATAGTGTCCCATCTGCAGACAGCATGTTATAGAGCAGGAGGGACAAAGAAGTTTGTACATAGTGTCCTATCTGCTGGCAGCATGTTATAGAGCAGGGTGATCTGTGCTGATGGTACACAGTGCCCCATCTCCATATCTCTATTTCTATCTATGCCTATTTGTGTATTATGTGCTTGATGTGTAATGCTACACTTCTCCTGCAGGAGTCGCTGTTAGGTCAGCCCCATCTTTCCCATTGATACCATTGGTGGATGGCGATAGGACGATCTCCTTAATCCTCGCGATTAGTTGGAGACGCATGTAAACAAGCGGAGTAATATGAGAAGGATCTCTCCGTTGTGGAGTAGCCCTTTAATTGGTGGTGCACTGTGTACATTTCTGCAGGGCAGTCAATGTAAACCCATTTATAACACGCGGCTTCTAGTAAAACAGGCTCCACGGTTATATTGGCGTACACGAGCGGTTTGGCGCGAGTCAGGCGCGTCGTGTACGTAACGTAGGCTGCGGTGTTACTGGACAATAATAAGTCCCCCACCTGCTGTTTACCGTCTGAGTAGTGAGAGCGCGTCCTTGTTACTCTGCCTTGTTTGCAGCGACCCACATTTTCCTAAAAGGCGCAGGGCTGTGAGTCACCTCTGTGTTTACCCACGGAATGGGCCCAGAATAGGTACCGGACGGGCGAGCTCCCCCCCCCACCTCTTTATACACCTCGGCTTCTACGTTCAATGTGAGGCTTCAGCACAACGCCATAGTGTTACCCACACACACAGAAACCACGGGCCAGGAGCAACACCGCTGACGTGGCTCAGGGGCTCCGTGCACGGGATCTCTCCAAAAACAAAAAAATTACAAAAAGAAATCAACCCCCCCCCCTTCTGTCAACTGCAGGTGAATATTTGATATAGAGCAGACAGTGGGGCTCATTTACTTACCCGGTCCATTCGCGATCCCGCGGTGCGCTCTCCGAGGAGGATTCGGGTTCTGCCTGGAGTCACTAAGGTCGTGCGCCTGATATCCACCAGGTGTCGCTGCTGCGCTGAGATCCGCCGGAGTTCACCTGCTTCTTCCCGGTGCATGTGAGTGCTGATCTTGCGACACACATTTTCTTAAATTCCGCGGTTTTTCCGTATCCTTCGGGTTGTCCGACGGCCAGGCCCCCGATTTCAGTTAGGTGAAAACTGGCGCCGATGCGCCAAAATCCGATCGCATGTGCCAATATCCAAGGGCAATTCAGCGGAAATCGTCAGGAAACCGGACGAAAGTGCGAGATTTGGACCCTTAAAAAAATGAGCCCCATTGTGTATATATTTTTTTACCTTTACTTTTTGGGGACCAAGCATCTCTTACTGTGCTTGCTCGGTGGGCGGACCTTTCCTTGACCAATCACACGTCCTCTCTCATGGGCAGCTCCTCCTTTTGGTTCTTGCAGTCTCACAGACACAGAAAAGAGAGAAGTTGCAGCCACAGGAGGATCTTATAGCAATGGGGGTTATTCCAGCGCAGTAAAAATAATTAATTTAATCAAAATGTAATTGTATCATAAAATCTCATATCGTGGCACCACCCGGGCTTTACAGCGTGCATTAATGTGCATGTCCACCAACTGAGCGGAGTACTAGCGGACGCACATGCTCTGCATAGTGATCTCAGCAGGGCCGCCAATGGAAAAGCTTCTTGCCCTGCTTGTCAGGAAAGGAGCATACTCTCTCCGCAGGGAGACTAATAAAGGCAGTACCTTCAGGAAGACTGATCCTCCCAACAAATCTGAGATTAGCAGGACGGCCATGGGGAGCACAGGGTGATTGTACATGATCAAAATAGGAATTTTTATATTTAAAATACAAAACTGCCATTATCAGGCTATTTTGGACTTTTATTTTGAATCCAATTTATTAGCCTTAATTTGGTGCAGAAATTGTTATTATCACCTTCAAGTTGGTCTTTTTCCCATGGCCCATTCTGTGGGGGCATCATCCAGGAAAGCAACTTTGAAGTGAGATGTAAATTGGATGTGTAAAGTCAAGTAAGAGTTCAGCACTGAAGTCAAGCTCTCCCCATGTCTGAACCCTCTACTGCGATTGACAGCATTTTACAGACTTTTGGAGACTCAGTTACTTAAGTCCCTGGTTGCAGAGCGGGTGTTGGGAGATGGGAGAGCTTGACTTCTGTGTTGAACTCTGTAGCTCCCGGACTTCAACAACCAATTTACAAGGTGATTTTCTGGTTGATGCCACAAAACACTGGCCCATGAAATAAACATAGCCTGGAAGGTGTTCATCTGTTTGACATCATACTGGTAGTGGTTTATTGGGCCAATTTCTGCTGACAGGTTCCCTTTAAATTGAATCTGTTCTCAGTGATGACGGCACAGACTACAGCCAGTGTTAGATATTGTCTCTGGAGAGATGTATACAGGCAGTCCCCGGGTTATGTACAGGATAGGGTCTGTAGTTTTTTTCTTAAGTTGAATTTGTATGTAAGTCGGAACTGTATATTTTATCATTGTAATCCCAGCCAGAACTTTTTTGGTCTCTGTGACAATTGGATTTTAAAAATGTTGGGTTGTCATAAGAACCAGGAGTAACAATAAAGCTCCATTACAGAGACTTGTGATAACTGTAATAGCTGATCATTGAAGGGTAAAGTAGAGTAAATTGCCAACATCCAGAGGTCCGTTTGTAACTAGGGGTCGTCTGTAAGTCGGGAGTTGAATTTTGTTAGTAGCAGAAGAACTGTGATAAATGGCTTTTTATTCCAGGATTGTAGTTTCTCCTGGTGCTATGGGGGCCTGTCCTCGCGCTGCTCTGCTCTTTACAGGCAGGTAATTAATTAATGAATAATAATTCCTTTATTTATATAACGCCTACAGATTACGCAGCGCAGCACAAAGATTTGACAAATTGGTCCCAATCTAAACAACCTACCAGAGTGTGGGAGGAAACCGGAGGAAACCCACGCAAACACGGAGAGAACATACAAACTCTTTGCAGATGTTGACCTGGATGAGACTTAAATCCAAGACCCCAGCGCTGCAAGGTTGTAGTGCTAACCACTGAGTCATGAGTATTGTCACTGGAAATATGTGTAATTATATCTTTGTGTATGTTGTTAGTTGCAGCAGGACTGTATAAAATATGGATTTATATTCCAGGGTTGTAGCTTTTCTAAGTGCAAGGGGGTTGTGTCCTCACACTGCTGTGCTCTGTGTTGAGTTGTCCCTCTCTTCTGTTCCAAGTTACACCTTCTGATTGGATACTACAGCAGACACTCAGAAGGCAGAGGTAAGTCGTTTCACTTACAGTGTGAGGACACACCCCCAGGGCACTTGGAGAAGCTATAATCTTGGAATATAAATCCATATTTCACAGTCCTGCTGCTACTAATAACATACACAAAGATAATTAAACATCTCTCCAGGTATAATACATAACAGTGGCTGCAGTCTATTTGCTGATATATCTCATATATCAATGTACAATTGGCAGTAACAGAGCTGCAGATGCTTGTATACTGACTATATGACTCCATACCAATATGTTCTATGGCCTCTCTGTACAGAGGCGTAACAAGGAGAAGCAGGGCCCCATAGCAGGCTTCTGCATGGGACCCCCCCCCCCTTCTCACTAAAGAAATGTACATATTTGTATACTCACACATGCAAGTTATTTTATACACACATATAGATCATATATACATCACATATATGTTATATACATGTTATGCTGTACAATGTGCAGCATGACATGTATATAATGGTGCACATCCTCCACTCTTTAGTATGTCAGGTAGGATGCTGGGGGCCCCTGACACTGTGGATCCCATAGCGGCTGCTATGGCTGCTACCACTGTAGTTACGCCCCTGTCTCTGTACGTTGCTGTGCTGTCCCCATTAGTCTCCTGCTGGCTCAGGTGTCAGATTTTCTTGGTATATCAGAGCTGTAATAAGCTGTGTGCTGCTTGGACATGATCAGGACAGATTTATAGCCAATGCAATGTCATTACAAGTGTTTCCATTCATTAACAGCAAGCTGAGATCCTGAAATAGGACAATCAGACGATGCATACAAATCTTTTTAAGCAATATACATGTCCAGTAATTCCAGAAGTCCCCTTAGAATGGAACTCAGGTGTCTACAAAGGGGCATCTTGTGTTGATACGCGGGGCCCAGGGGCCACAGTGACATGGCAGGGAGCGGCTGCTGTGCCCTCTGCTACATGTGCAGCTTCAGTCCTATTAGTCAGGGAGTAAAATCTAGAAAGAGAAGATTCAGTGTTTGCCGTCCTGGAAAATGAAGAAACCTCAGGGAGTTAAAAACAGAATCACAGTAAACATCGGCGGCCAGGACAGAGCGGTTATTAATGTCGCCCTGACCGCTGTCCTCATCCCCGGCCTGGGGTGCATGGACACTCCTCCGCTTATACAGAAGCCCTATAGCCCACCCTTTATACTCCTAGCTATATATACACTTCTCCTTCCTAGTCATGTGACACGCTGAATTATGGAGCAGATTTGTAACGGTAAAGTTGGGTGATCACCCGTTGGCGGCCATATTGGATGTAACCAGACTTTCTGTAGAATTTATCAGAATGGGACGACTCGTGGTACCGCTATTTACCGAGGATGTTATTACTTGAATTATCCAATCGGCGATCACTTTAAGGCGGCCGTCGTGCGGCGATTAGTGCAATCGATGTTCTATATCCATCCTCCCACGTAGCCACAACAAGTGTATTTGTGGCGGCGGCAGTGTCTTGTCCCCAGCAGGACTCTTGTTTGTTTGGCTGCAGTCTCCCTGTGATAATAGGATGGATACAATGACAGGGCTGTGGTTACTGCACCAGGGTAGTGGTCAAAGTGACAACACAATGAAACCATTTCAAACCCATTGTGGGGATCGGCGTCGTGTTTTACATGTTACCAGGGGGACGTTACGTGAGCCGTGCCAGACCTGCCTTGTATCAGTGATCTCTATACACAATCCTATTATCCTGTATATAGTTTGTATCCGGTTCCTATGAATACTGAAATCCAGGGGATCCGCATCAGGACTGATATAACTATGTAACAACATAGAATAATAATGCCGGATCAGTCAACAGCAACTTTTCTATGGTTTCCATTTGCAAAAAGACTGCAAATAATCCGATCAGAGATCTAAAAGATTTTCCGGGTCTATTTCCCATTGAAAACAAAAAAACAACATGGTTACCTGTGTCCTCTAAGGAGAAAGTGCAAATAGGTGATGGGTGGTAAGAAATACTCTTGAAAACACAGTATAACAGGTCTCCATCCTTCTTAATGAAACTTTTAAAATTATCCAAATGAGCCAGAAAGTCTCTGCAGAGCATTACCAGAGCCCCTCCATGCTGCAGCTTCAATAGTTGTTACACTGTGCATGAGTGCTCCACACCCCCAGTGTTTGAGATGACATCAGGCAGCGGTGGGTGGAGGATCTGAAGGATCAGTGGGTCACAGCTGTGAAGCTACAGCACAGAGGGGTTCAGGTAACACCCCATATAACTAATATAATAATTGGATCTGTGTAGGTGTCCCTGGTTTATCCATGCTTGATTCTGATAGTAGATTTCCTTTAGGTCGTGTAAACCTACAAATATAACTCAAGGCTAAGGTATATAGAGAGGTGAAAATAAAGCCGATGAAAAAGGAGATGGAAAGCAAAGTCTCCGTGTGGCTGATAACAGGGAATAAAAGATTGCATTCACCTGAACAGCAAAAATGAGATAAGTTTTTGTGTTCCTGTAGCCAAAAAAGTTGGGTACACTCGCATGCTCGCCTTGTTTTCATTGATGGCGGAAACCCACTTGCATTGCTGGAAGTGAGGTGCTCTGTCTATACTCCCTTGTTTATGTGAGATAACCCTGTAACCCCAAAACTGTCCTTTATCTCACCTCCAAAACCCAGAGCATGGGGACTCCGAGTGCTTCCGGGGCTGGAGCACGGAGAAGTCATTGCTTTTCCTCTTAGGTGGGGGTCCTTTGAGATGAGCTGCAAAGTATCAGTCCTTATTGTTTGTGTAATGTGCAGGGAGTGCGGCCGGCTGACCTGGGAGGGGAGGGGTTGGCAGCCGCCATTGTGTTCTAGGCAAAAAATAACTGTGTGTATTCCTGGAGAGGCAGGAAACGCTATTACTAAGTGTATCCGAGGCAGAGGGACCCCGAGTCACCACCGGACCAACCTCTACTTAATCATTGGAGTGAAAGCAGGACCTTACGGGAAAGGATGAGTCTCTGATATCCTATCAGAGGACGGGAGGTTCATTGCTCCAGCATCGTCCTAATGAGGAGTGTTCTGATTTATGACTAATCTCAAGCATTTTCTGGAGAAGTAGTTGCCGAATGTAGATTTTGACTAGTGACCCCAGTAAGGAATCAAAACCTGAGGACAATCACATGACCACAGGGGCCAAATACATGCAAGACAATGTTATCTAACCCTATGTACAGGAATATATCTACTATAATACTGCCCCCTATGTACAGGAAATACTTAACTATAATCTGCCCCTATGTACAGGTATATACTACTATAATACTTGCCCCTATGTACAGAAATATAACTACTATAATACCTCCGCCCCCTAGTACCGAAGTATAACTACTATAATAACTGCCACCTATTCCAAAATATAACTACTATAATACTGCTCCCTATGTACAAGAATATAACTACTATAATACTGGCCCCCATGTCCATCAGAAATAACCTACTATACTACTGCCCCCTATGGACAAGATTAACTACTTATAATCTGCCCCTATGTAACAGAATATAACCTTGCTATAAATACTACGCCCCTAGTACAGGTATATAACTACTATAATACTGGCACCCTATGTACAGAATATAACTACTGATAATACTGCCCCCTATGTACAAGAATAGAACGACTATAAATACTGCGGCCCCCCTATGGTACAGGGATATAACTACACTATAAATATACTGCCTCCCTATGTACGGATATAACTAACTTACATATACGGCCATACCCGGCCCTATGTACGGAAATATAACTACTATAATAACTGCCCTTGCCCAAATTAACGACGATAAGCCCCGTAAAATATAACTACTATAATATGCCCCATGTTCAGAGATATAACTATATAATACTGTACCCCTATGTACAGAAATAATAACCTACTATAATACTCGCCCCCTAATTACAAGTGAACGGTTATATATTCTCTATTACATATAAATTTTTTAAAAACCTATTTACTGACCCCTATTGGTACAGGATATAATACTATACTGCCCACTATACAGATAAACTATTCTGCCCCCTATGTACGGGATATACTAACTATATATACTCGCCCCTAAATGTACAGAATATAACTACTATACGAATATCCGTCCCCTATGTACAAGGAATATAACTAACTAGAATACTGCCATTACATAATTACCTACTACACTGCCCCGATGTACAGGTAATATAATACTAATCATACTGCCCCCTATTCAGGAATATAACTACTATAATATACTACTGCCCCCCTATGGTACCTGGAAATATAACTACTATAATCTTATGCCCCCGTATGTACATGATATAACTACTATAATACTGACCCTCCTGTACTGATAATATCTAACATTGCGCCCCCATACGAATAATAACTCACTTATAATCTGACTCCTATGTTACAATGGAATATAACTACTATAATACTGCCCCTATGTCAGAATAATAGTACTACTATAATACTGCCCCCATAATGTCCAGACTATAATATACTAAATATGCCCGCCTATGGAGCAGAAATATTAACTACTATAACTATAACTGCTCCCGCTAATGTAACTAGAATATAACTACTATAATACTGCCCCCCCTATGTACAGGGATATAACACTATAATACATGCCCCCTATGTACAAAATAATGTATACTACGCCCCTATGACAAAATATACAAACCTCGCCACTATTCAAGAATAATAACTACTATACATACTGCCCCCTATTACAGATATAACTACTATAATACTGACTTGCCCCCTATGTAACAATGAATAACTACTATAACGTACTAAATACGCCCCTCCTTTACATAGAATTATAACTACTAATACTGACTTCTCCTATGTTACAGGAAATATCAACTACTCTATAACCGCCCCCTATGTACAATGATATAACTACTATAATACTGAAAATACGCCCCCTATGTAACAGGAATATAATACGTACTATAGATGCCCCTACAACTCGCCCCCTATGTACAGAATATAACCACTACTATATACTCGCCACCCTCATGTACAGGAATAATAACTAACTATAAACTGCCCCCCTAGGTACAAGAAGTAACAACTACTATAAACTACTGCAAACTCCCTATGATGTACAAGAATAAAACTACATAATACTGGCCCGCCTTGTACAGGAATATAACTACTATAATCTGCCCCCTATGTAACAAGAATATAACTATCCATAATACTGCCCCTATGTACAGAAGATAACTACTATAATACTGCCCCCTATGTACACAAGTGAATAATAACTCCTAGAAATACTGCCCCCCCTAAGGTACAGGAATATAACTACTATAAACTAGCCCCCTATGTACAGAATAAGATACTATAATACTGCACCCCTATTGACAAGAAAATATAACTACTATAATGACTGCCCTATGTAAAGGATATTAACTACTGATAACTACCTTTGCCTCCTATGTACATAGATATACTACTATTCTTTAATACTTTATAATACTGCCCCCACTATGTTACAAGAATATAACTACTAGATATACGCCCCCTAGTACATGAATATACCTACTATAACTAAACTGCCCCCTAAGTGACAGAACTATAATCTATAACATCTGCCCCTATGTAACAAAGAATATAACTACTATAGCTACTGCCCACTCATGTAAGGAATATAAACTACTATAATACTATACTGCCCCCTATGTAACAAGGATTAACTACTATAATACAACTGCCCCTATGTACAGGAATATTACTACTATAATACTCGCCCCTTAAATGTACCAAGAATTAACTACTATAATACTGACTACTCCCCTATGTACAGGAATATAACTACTATAATCTAAACTGCCCCCCCCCTAGGTACAGGAATATATACTACTAAATACGTGCCCCCTGCAGATTCAATCTCTGCGTGATGAAAACAGAATAGAACTACTATAATACTTCCGCCCCCCTAGTATAAAGAATATAACTACTATAATACGCTGGCTATTACAGAATATAACTACTATATATACTGCCCCCTATGTTACAAGATATATCTACTATAATACTATAACTCACACATACTGCCGCCCCTATGTACAGGAATATAACTACTATAAATACTATGGTGCACCCCGATGACTTCCTAACGCTATAACAAGAATAATCTACTATCAATGACTGCCCCCATGTACAAGAATAGATCTCTATAATATCGCCTGCCTATGTATAAGAATCCATACCTACTATAATACTGCCCCCAGGTAATATATACTAGTAATATCCCAACTCCCATGTCAATAATACTAATCTGCCCCCATATGTACAAAGAAATATATCTACGACTAAATACTGATACTGCCCGCCTATTACAAGAATATATCTACGTATAATCCTGCGCCGCCCCCTATTACAAGAACTAAACTACTATATACTGCGCCCCCTATGTATAAGAATATAACTACTATAATACTGCCCCTATGTAACAGGAAGTATAACTACTAAGATCTGCCCCCTATGTACAAGAATATAACTACTATAATATCTGCCCCCTATAGTACAGAATATAACTACTATCATCCTGGCCCCCTCATGTACGGAATATAATCTACATAATACTGCCACCTATGTACAAGAAATATAACTACTATAATACTGCCCCCTATGTACAGGATATAATAACTACTATAATACTGCCCCCTATGTACAGGAATATACTACTATATACTGCCCCTATGTTACAGGATATAACTACTATAATACTGCCCCCTAATGTACAAGAATATGACTACTAAATACTTGCCCCTATGTCAGAATCTAACTACTATAATACTGGGCCCCATGTACAAGAATATAACTATATAATAACTGCTCCCCTATGTACAGGAGAAGAATAACTACTATAATACGGCCCCCTCATGTAAACAATAGCACGGAATACTGCCCATTAACTTAACATATAATACCTGCGCCCCCTATGGTACAGATATAACTTACTATAATACTGCCCCTATATTTACAGGAATATAACTACTATTAATTATACTGGCCCCTGCATGTACAAGGATATAACTACTAATATACTGACTGCCCCCCTATTAACGAAGATAATTATACTACTATAATACTGGCCCCCGTATGTACAGAATGAACTCTATCTGTCTCCTATACAGTATACAATACTGCCTCCCTATGTAACAGGAATATAACTACTATTAAATAACGGGGCCCCCTATGTAAAAATAGTAACTACTAAAACTGCCCCCTATGTACAGGAATATAACTCCTATTACTGCCCCCTATGTTAACAGTAAATATAACACTCATAAATACTGCCCCCTAATGTACAGACTATCAACTACATATACTGCCCCACTATGTAAAGAAAATATACTACTATAATACTTACTGCCCCTATGTACAGGAATACTACTATAACTTATAATAAACTCCATCCTTATGTACATAGGAATATAACACTATATACGCCCCCTATGTACAAGGAATAACTACTATAATACTTAATGTCCACCTATGTACAATATTATAACTACCTAATACTGATCATACTGCCCCCTATGTACAGGAATATAACTACTAATAATACTATATGATCTAAATACCCCCTATGGTACAGAGAATATACTACTTAATACGCTGGCCCCCTATGTACAGAGAATATACACACTATCAATACCGCCCCCTATGTACAGGACAATTAATAACTACCTATAATACTGCCCCTAGTGTCAAGAATAAAACTACTATAATCTGCCCCCTAAGACAAAATATACTACTACTATAATACCTGCCCAATATGTACAAGAATATAACTACTATAAGTACTAGCCCCCTATTACAGGTTAACTCATATACACTACCCCTATGAAGTAACTACTTAATCCGCCCTAATACGGAAATCACTTAATAGCCCTATTCACAGAATATAACTACTATAATACTAAAAGACTCTGCCCCCTATGTACAAGAATATAACTTATCCTATAATACCGTCCCACCTATGTACAGGAATAACTCACTATAATACATACTCCCCCTTGTACATAAAGAATATACCTACAGATAATACAGCCCCTATTTACAGGAAATATACGACTATAATACCGCCCCCACTGTTACAGAATATACTACCTATAAACTAACTGCCCCCTATGTACAATGAATAGAACTACTATAATTACTGCCCACCTATGTACGGGATATAACACTATAAAATGCCACCGCCCCATCCAATGATACCACCCCCTATAGAATCATAACTACTATAATACATATCGCCCCCTATGTACAAGGTAATAACACTACTATAATACCGCCCCCTAATGTACAGAATAATAACTACTAATATACTGCCCCTATGTACATAATATAACTACTATAATACTACGCCCCCTATGGTACAAGAATATAACTACCTATAAGACGTCTGCCCCCCCTAGGTACAGGAATATAGAACTAAATCGAACTCAATATAATACTGCACTCGCCCCCCTATTTGTACAGAAATAACCATACTACTATGATAAATACTGCCCCTATGTACAGGACTAAACACTATATAACTGGAATACTGCCAGCTGCCCCTAATGTACGGAAGAATTATAACTACTATAGACTCTAATCTGCCCCCTATTTACAAGAAATATACTAACTATAAAGACTAATACTGGCCCCCTTGTACAAGAATAACTACCTATATCTACTGCCCCCTATGTACAAGAAGATAACTAACTATATGCTGCCCCCCTATGTACAGATAGAACTACTATAATATGCCCCTATGTACAAGGAATAACTAACTATACTGCCATGTACAATGACTCTGACCTCCCCTATGCCAAGATATAACTACCTATAATACTGCTCCCCTATTACAAGAATATAACTACTATAATACTTACTGCCCCCTGATGTACAGGATTATACTACTTTAATATACTCGCCGCCCCTATGTACGAAGTATAACTACTATATAGCCTGCCCCAGCTACAAGTCTCCCCTGCCACTAGTAATATAACTACTTATAAATACTGCCCCCTATGTACAAGAAATATAACTACGCATAAACTCCCCCTATTGACAGAATATAACTCCTATCACGCCCCCATTACGTAATACACTATAATGCCCCCCTATGATTACAAGAATATAACTACATCAAGACTGCCCCTATGTTCACAGGAATGATACAACTATATAAAATACTGCCCCCTATGTACAGAATATAAACTACTATAAATACTGCCCCCCTTCTGGTACAGATAATAACTACTAACATAAGCGCCCCCCCTATTGTACATGGGAATGACTACTACTAATCCTGCCCCCCTATGTACAGAAATACATAACTACTTATAATACTGCCCCCTATGTACTAGGAAGATATAACTACTATAAAATACATCTGCCCCCATGTTCCGGTTTCATATAACTACTTATAATAACTTCCCTGTCACAGATACTACGCCCCCCCTATTTACAGAATATAACTACTATAATACTCGGCCCCCTATGTACAGGAATATACAACTACGTAAGTATACTGCCCCTAGTGTACAAGAATTATAACTAACTTAAAGCTTACTGCCCCCTATGTACAGAATATAACTAACTATACATCTGCTCCCTAGGTACAGGAATATAACTGACTATAATAGTATGACTGCCCCCTATGTGACAGGAATATAACAACTATATAATACTGCCGCCTAATGTACGGAATATCACTACTATAATACGCCTGCCCCCTAATGTACAAGAATAATAAACTACATAACTCTGCGCCCCTATGTACATGGAATATAACTACTATAATACTACCTATACTGCCCCCTATGTCACCGGATATTACTACTCATAAAACTCCATTACGATATCTTTAATGCCCCCTATGTAAGAGCTCTATAGTTGGCCCCTATTTCAAATATACGACTATAAATCTCCCCATGGAGGTAACTCTATACTCTGGCCCCGAAGACCAAGATAACTACAGATCGCCTCGTACAGGGAGATGCGGGCTTGGGCAGTAACATCGGTATTGTCACATTCACAATTTTTATTTTTTTAGCTGGTGATCAGAGTAAGCATCGTGGGTTCTATGTATGAGTAGGCACAGATCTATACTGAATTGATCTGACAGTTCTCCGATGGCTGTGCCGTGGTCTCCCCCCTCGTTGGTCATTGTGTCTTCTGCTGCCTGCTGTGATAATTTTTCTATATAAAGAAAAAGCCTTTTTCTTGTCTGTTTTTCCTTCGTACTTCTATCAATTACAGTTTTCCATACATTAAAGTTTTGGAGCATCGGTGGTCCTTGTAAAACGGAGTGTCCCTCTACCACAAAAAAAACATGACCCACATAGCGTTTAAAAAGTTTACCCCGTCTGCCTGTAGATCTCCTGAGCCTGGGACGGTGCCTCAGTGTAAGTATGGTTTCAGCCGGGGGCCGGTCGCTTACCATTAGCATAGGGGTCAAACGAACCCATCGTGACTCCTTGTGGAACCACCATCATTGGTTAAGCAACCACAACCACGGCAAAGTCCTCTTGTTTCCTTGAGATTTGGTCCCCCGGTGGCCTACCTCTGAGGGTGAAGGGAGGTGAATCACGGTGATGCCACAAAACTGAGTCCGTCCACGTTCCTCCGTTGCCGTGAGCCTCATCCAGTCATCTTGTTTTGTCCATCTTTACCATTTCCAGTACCTCGTTGGAATCTTTACTCCTCGGATCGTCACAAGCGAAGAATAAACAATCTCCTCCTGGACTGTGTTGCCTACAAGACTTCTTATAAAGGAGTTTTCACTAAATTCCCCAGAATTTCTTTTCCTCATCATTATGCCCCAAATTTCCCTTTGGGTAACGTACACGGTACCCCTCCACAATACTGATTCATCCCCTTACTTCACCAATGCCGAAGGTTTTGGTTGCTTAACGAACACTTCACCCTCGGTCAATCTGATAAGAGGCGTTTCGTTATGGGTTGCCTGGATCTTTTTGTTCATTTTCTTTTTTTTTCCAGGACACAAACAACCTGGGGCAGATTACTTACCCTGCCCATCCGTGATCCACGGCGCTCTCTGCGCTGGATTCGGGTCCGGTTCGGCTCATTCATTAATGTAATCCTCCTTTCGGCCGTCCCCAGGCAGAGTGGCTCTGCTGGGGCTCTTAATTTCCCACCGGAAGCTGCCTCCGCCTCTGGGCCCGACGAGCGTGCCGCAGTCAGCGCGGCGGCCGCGTCGTCAGCCGGCTGTAGAGTTGCCGGCTGAGTGAAGGAAGTGCACGCTCCGCAACACATATTTTGTTTTTACTCATCGGCGGTGTTTTTTCCGAATTTTCTTCGTCGTGTTTTTTTTTGGCCACGGAAGAGTCCCAGGGAGAAGACGCAACGGGAGCGGGGATGGAGAGTTAGGGTAGGAGAGGGGGGGGGAGCTGGAGGAGAGATATGGGGGGGCCATAGGGTGGGACATGGGGGAAGAAGGAGAACGTCCCAGAGGGAGGCTTTCCTCCGAGGAGAAGCTCGGTGGTGGGGGAGTGGGAGCATCGGTGGTGGGGTAGGAGAGTGGCGAGGATTTTCTATGAGATAGCGCCAGTGATGGGGGGTAGAGTCGGGGGGAGAAGAAGGGGAGTGAGGATGGGACAAGGCGGGGAAGTCCTCGGTTGAGAGGGAGCCCTTCGGGGCACACCATCTCCGGTTCGTGTGCAAGTGGGAGGAGCGTGGCGAGTGGGAGTCGGTTATCGTCCTCGTCAGGAGGAGAGTTACCGTCCGCTCGGGCACGTCGGGCCTAGGAGTGGACCTGGTGTATTCCGCATAGCCTTTTCCCCTGCTTGGCGGGTCCGCATCATTAAATATTCTTGTATCCACGTCGGTTGCGACAGAACATCGAATCAGTCCCGTTAGTACAATGACCCCCAATATGATTTCAATGCCTCACCAAAGACATTACATGTGGTAACTTCCCTACCACTTACCCGCCTCCAATTTCGTAAATAAGGAAGGGGGGCATCCTAGTTACCCTGTAACCTGGTGTGTGAGTGAGCAGGGCGGCATGGAGCTGAGTGGGCGGCAACTTCTGCCTTGCAGCACTGGAGTCCTGGGTTGAATCCACATCGGTCAAACATCGGCAAAGAACTGTATCTTTTTCCTCTTGTGTTTGTGTGGTGTTCTCCTCTGGTGCCTCCGTTTCCTCCAACACTCCAAAAACATGATGTTAGGTTGATTTAGATTGGTGAGCCACCAGGGTGGACCCGAGCCGATTTGACAATCTCTGTGCAGCCTGCGCGAATCGTTGCGCGTATGTACATAAAATAATAATATTATTTACTATTAATTGAATGGGAAGATAAATCCTTGTTTTTTGTGCCTTCACCTTTAACATCAAACAGAGTTTCAACCCCTAGAGTTTGGCAACCTCCACACTACTCGTTCCTGTATGCTAACTCTCTTATTACAGGAACTTTGTATCTCAACCCTCTGACGCATCTCACTCTCCTTATTCTTCTCATTACATTCTCGAGTCCTAACTTTGCTTGTCCCATACTTTTTCCACTCCATCTGATACCCAATCCTACACCGTTGCCCTTCCACGCTCTTCTCAGTCACTCCATCGTCCTTGTTTCACGTAGGGGCTCCTCAATGCCTCTTACTCCTCAACTTCTCCGCGATACATTGCTACCATGAAAGCCATTTATCTCCCCCTGTGTACGACCCCCTCCCTCAGGCTTAGCGACTCTCCTAACTTTGACTACACCTTCGAGTAAATAACGTCAGGTTTTTACCTCTTCCTTTATAGAATGATGACCCCCCCCCCCCCCCCCAAGCATCCTTTGGCATCAGAATCAATTCTCCAACTTGCAACTGATGAGGAGAGGAATCTATATCTTTGGTTCCATTCCCTCGGTGTAAGGTTGTACTGTCATATGGTCCAATCACGAATCTGCTATGTTGCCAACTTTATGACAGTATTCTGTGTTTTTTTTTCAGAGAACTAAAAAAAAATGGTACCAGTAGTCTTTTGAAGCTACCATTTTGTGCCCCCACATGGGTACACTATCTACACAGGAATAGATGTATTTATGGACCCCAGTGGCGAACTGTACACAGAAGTCCCAAAGCAGGGTATATCAGAATAAGGGGGCCATGCTGCGTGTCTAGAGATTATACTACAAACCTTCTGGTGTTGGCCCATCGCCTAATCTATTCCAATGATATGTGTTGTGATCATGGCGTTATATTCTACAATAGGTTTTTGTCCATGGCAGTCGTACCTAAACCTTTTAGTGTTGGTCCATGGCAATTTTCCCCTACGAACCTGTAGTGTGGTCCAATGGCATTATAGCCTATGGACCTTCTGGTGTTAGGCACATACTACACCTAAGTGGGTCACATCATAACCTTAGACTCTGGTGGTCATGCACTAAAATCTTTTCAGGCATGCATGCACAGCTCTAGGTCCAGTGGCATCATAACCTAGACCTTCTGTTGTTGGTCCATGCATCATACTAGGTTCTGACCCCTTGTAGTTTTCCATTGGCATCATAACCTACGACCCTTCTATGTGTTGGTTTCCATGGTCTCATAGACGAATACACCTCTAGTGGTTGGTCTATGGCAGCATATTACTACAACCTTTCTATGTGTGTGTGGTCCATGCAATCATAACACGTACCTGCAGGTCTAGTGTTGGTCCATGGCATCATACCACAACCTTCTAGGGTTGGTCCATGTACATCAAACCTTACAACCTTCGGTGTGTCATGGCCATCAAACCTACAGACATTCTAGGTGTTGGTCCTGGCATCATACTACAACACTTCTAGTGTTGTCCATGGAATCAATAACCCTACACCGGTGTCCAGCATTCGAACTACGGACTCTAGTGTTGGTCCATGGCAATCATACCTAATCGACCTTCTGTTTTGGTCCCATGGCATTCATAA
Source organism: Engystomops pustulosus (assembly GCA_019512145.1). Taxonomy (NCBI): domain Eukaryota; kingdom Metazoa; phylum Chordata; class Amphibia; order Anura; family Leptodactylidae; genus Engystomops; species Engystomops pustulosus. Next base: position 358,660 of record WNYA01000048.1, read on the forward strand.
CCTAGACAACTTCTAGTGTGGCTCCATGGCATCATAATCGACCTCTAAAGCCTGTCCTGAATTCCTACAGCTTAGGGTGTTTCCATGGCATAACAACTAGGTTTCCAGCTCTAAACAACCTTCTGGTGTTGGTTCCATGGCATCAAACCTACAACTTCTAGGTTGCGTCCAATTGCATCATAACGCTTACAACCTCTAGTGTTGGTCCATGGCATCATAACTACAGGCTAGGGGGTCCTAGGTCAACTCAGCTGTCATGGCAGATACGTTTGTTCCAGGGTGGGCATTAACCTATGACCTTCTAGTGTTGTTCCGGCATCATAACCTACGACTTCCTAGGTTGGTTCGCATGGCACATATGCTTTGACCTTCTAGTTTTTGTCCATGGCATCATAAACCTAGCGACCTTCTAGTGGGTCCATGGACATCAAACCTACCGAGCCTTCTAGTGTGGCCATAGGCATCTATGGTTCGACCTTAGCTTTTTGGTCCATGGATTCATAACCTACACCTTTAGTGTTGGTCCAGGCCATCTATGCCTTCGACCTTCTAATTTGTCCATGCATTCATAACCTAAACCCTCTGGTGATTGGTACATGGCATGCATAAACCTACAAACCCTGCTAGTGTGGTGCGTACCATGGCATCATACCTACGACCCTCTGGTGTGGGTCATAATGCATCAATCCTACAACCTTGCTATTGTTGAGTCCATGGCATCATCCATGCCTATCGATCCTCCTCTGGGTTGGTTCCAGGCATTGATATGGTTCGACCTTCTGATGTTGGTCCATGCATCATAACTAATAAACCGACTTCTGTGTTTGGTTCCAGCTTAATCACAAACCTTCTAGTGTTGGTCCTGGCATTCATATTCCTACGACCCTTGGTAGTGGTCCCTGGCAATCAACCTACGACCTTTAGTGTGGGTACCATGGCATCGATAAACCTAGCCACAACATCTAGTTTTTTGTCCACGGCATCATGATCTGTTGATCCTTCTGTGTTGAGGATGACATCATAACCTAGCAACCTTCTAGTGTGGTCCATGCCATTATATCCTAAAACCTTGCTGTGTTGTCGCTGGCATCATATACCTACAACCTCTAGGTGTGGGTCCATCGGCATAAATCCCTACGACCTCTGGTGTTGCCATGGCATCATATGGTTCGACCCTTTGTCGTTGGTCCATGGCATCATATCCTACAACCGTTCAGTGTTGTCCATGGCACCATAACTACGACCTTCTCTAGTGTTGGTCCATGGCATCATAACTACCGACCTTCTCTAGTGTTTGGTCCTGGAATCATAACCTACAAAACCATCTAGGTTTTGGTCCACCGCATCATATCTTGTTATCTTGATGTTGGGTGCATGAGCAATCATAACCTACAACTACACTTCTAGTGTCAGTGCATCATATGCTACAACCTTTTGGTGTTGGGTTTCATGGTCAACATCGTCAAGCCTCCTATGTGTTAGTGTATCAGTATGCCATAGCCTTGCATCCTCTGGTAAGAAGGGTGGGGTGTTTGGGTGTTCTCATGAGGGCCACATTGATGATTAGTTTTAAAATCTTGCATCATATCACACAAACTCTTTTATAACAACCTTATATTGTGGACAGTCAATTGATTAAAACCTATTGCCTTGATGGAGTTCGGCTTCGTTTGGTTTGTGATATTTTTTTGGTCAGGGTACGGAATACCTTTCCGCGATATGATCGGTTACCAACTGGAGTACTTGTGCTTGGGTTAATAATTCGTGAGAGTTTCGAACCCATTGACTCCTCCTGGTTTTACATTGCGATCTGCGGAGATCCCTGCTTCACTGCTCCCCGCTTTTGCCTCATGTATAATGTTTTGCTTTTGGTTACCTAATTAGGGTAATTGCACGTCGGGGCTTTTTGTTTCCTATGTGTGAACGCTTGGCGTTAATAATTGAGTAGTGCGCAACCTTCATCACTCAACTCCCCCCGTCATGTGGCATGGACACACTCTAGAGCGGTGTAGATAGGAGAGCCGTGGTTTTGGACGGGGCTTTTTGTCTCCCTCGTAAGGAAGATGAACTTTAAAGCAGATGCGTGTGGACAGAATGTTATGCCGGTGTCTGTACGTGGAGCCCCTATAAAGCTGGCCCGTAATCACCCTGCCAGCGCGTTTTCTCTTGCTGTAATAAACACAACCCTAAATTGTCCTCTCCCCTCCTCTGTATAACACCAGGCACAGCTTAGATTTGGGAATTTTTGGTCAGATCTGTTAATCTTTGAGGGGAGACACAAAGTAAACAGATAAAATTTCTCCAGAATACCGATGACTTTTTCTGACCAAAAGCGAAATGGGATAACAGATGCGGGACCAGATATGTGGCTGGGAACCACGTGTACACAGACACATTTGGGACGGTGGATAACATACATGTCGGAGAGGTGATTCAATGGAATTTTTGATGGGGGACCTATTGTTTATTTTAAATAGAACTGCAGGTGGAAATTACGTGTAAAGTCCAGAGGGTAAAATGGACATTTTTTGTTGCTTATTCTGTAAATCTGCATTACACAAACAAACCCCTTGAGTCGGATCTTCACCCTCCCTCTGTCCCTTCGGGACCCCCCTCCCCCATCTAGGGATGCGCCGGTGGAACCTTCCAGCCTCGAGATGTAGAAAGACGAGATGGTCCGGGAGAGACAAACCTCCAGCCTCTAAGATGGAAGAGAAGAACTGGGGGTAACCATTCGCCTCTAGAATATGTACAGAAGAAGTCACAGGGGGGGGCAGCAAACCTCAGCCTATAGAATGTACACTGAGAAAAAGTAATGGGGGGGAGACGCTTCCGCCTCTAGACTGGATACAGAGAGATCGAACGACATGGGGGAATCTCCAGCCTTAGACTGTACAACAGAGTCAGATGGCCCGGGGAAACTCACAGCCTCTAGAGGTTCTGTACAGAGAAGATATGGCGTGGACTCCTGGGAGGGAAACATTCCAAGCCCCTTTAGGTGGTACAAAGAGCAATGTCCTGGGAACTATCACAGCCCTTCTAGAGTGTGTATGAAAGAGGCGATGGTGGTAGGAAACCCATAGCCTAGCCTATAGATGTACAGACGAAGATAATTGGGGCGCGGGCACTCACAGCCTCTAGACGTACAGAGAAGAAAACATGGTGGGAAACTCCAGCACTCTAGATTACAGAGAATAGAAGGAGGAAGCTCCAGCCTCTGATGATGTCACAGAGAAGATGGAGCGAAACCTCCAGCCCTAGGACGAAGATGGCGCAGCCATAGATGACAGGAAGATGGAGGAACCTCCACTCGGACCTGTCAGAATGGGAGGAACTAGCCAGAGACAGGAAATGGGGGGGAACTCCCAGCCTCTATAGATGTACAAGAGGCAAGCAATGGGAGAACCTCCAAGCCTCCATTACGCGGTACACGAGGACAACCTAGGTGGTAAAGAGAGATAGGCCTCCAGGCCTTCTAGATGTCAGAGAAGACCCATGGGGGGGAACTCCTACGCCTAGAGATGTTACAGAGAGAAGATAGTGGAGGAACCTTCCAGGCCTTCTAGAGGTCAAAGAGAATGGGCGGAACCTCCAGCTTCTAGATGTACAAGAGAATGGCAGGCGGGAACCCCAGCCTCTAATGGCTACAGAGAAGAATAGGGGAACCTCCAAAGCTATCTAGCTTACAGAAGACAGAATGGGGAGACTCCGCCTCTGATGTACAGAGAGAATGGAGAACACTTCAGGCACTCTTAGATGTACAAGAAGCATGTGAAAACCCCAGCCTATCTAGATGTACAGAGAAGAATAAGGGGGAACCAGCCTTCTAGATGGTACCAAGAGAATGGGGGACACCTCCAGCCTCTTAGTAGTCAAAGAAGCAAGGCGGGGACAACTCCCAGCCTCTCGATTGCGCGCTGAACAGAAGAAACTGGGAACCTCCAGCCTCTAGATGTGCAAAGAAGAACTGGGAACCTCCAGCCTATAGATGTAAAAAGAAGAACTGGGAACCTCCAGCCTCTAGATGTACAAAGAGCATGTGGGGAACAGTCATCCTCTAGAGGTCCAAAGAAAAATGGGGGAAACTCCAGCCTCTAGATGTACAAAGAAGAATGGGGGAACCTCCAGCCTCTAGATGTACAAAGAAGAATGGGGGGAACTTGAAGAGACACAGTGAGGATAATCACCAACAGACCTGACACTGCAGATAACGGCGGTCCGCCAAACCGCATATCATTTTCAGCAATTCTTGATACTTTGTGTGTGATCACATAAAATGTAAATAAAATACATTTAGGTTTGTGGTTGTAATGTTTAAAAATTAGGAACAGTTCAAGGGTTGTGAATAATTTTACACTGTAGGTAATCTGTAGGGGTATGCCTGCTAGCATAATAGGAGGGTAGTTTAATAAGTCCCTATGTTTGACGACAGCAAAACAAATTGCAGACTGATTGATTGGTTAGTTTGGATTTGGCAGCCATTTGAGTAGGACATGTTTCGTGTTTTTCGCTAAGATGCAGTATCGGTCGGTAATTCGCTTTTTGTTTTTGGATGGGAAAAAAAATGGGAGGAGATAAAAGCAAAGTTGGATGCTTATGGGGACACTCCGCCATCTATGACCACAGTTGGTTCAAAGAATTTAAACGTGGGCAAACATCCGTTTTTGATGAGGAGCGACCAGGACGTCCGGCAGACGTGGTTACCGAGAAAATCCTCAAAAAGTCCACAACATGATACTCGCTGATCGACGAACGAAAGTGCGCAAAGTATCAGAGGCCACAGGTGTGTCAACCGGAACAGCAATTAATATTTTACATGATAAGTTGGCAATGAAAAAATTGTCCGTCTGATGGCTGCCGCGATTGCTCACGATGGACAACAAGCGGATGCGGCTGGTAACTTCGGAGCAGTGTTTGGAGCAATTTAAGCGAGATCCGAAGGAGTTTTTGCATAGAGTTGTCACCATTGATGAAACCTGGATTCATCATTACACACCAGAAACTAAGCAACAATCAACACAATGGGGGTCATTTACTAAGGGCCCGATTCGCGTTTTCCCGACGTGTTACCGGAATATTTCCGATTTGCGGCGATTGTACCTGAATTGCCCCGGGATTTTGGCGCACGCGATCGGATTTCGGCGCATCGGCGCCGGCATGCACGCGACGGAAATCGGGGGGCGTGGCCAAATGAAAACCCGACATATTCGGAAAAACCGCTGCATTTAAAAATGGAAAATGTGTTGCTCGGGACGCCCTTACCTGCACTCAGCTGGCCTTGGTGAATTCCGGCGCGTTCAGATGTTTTTCAGCGCAGCAGCGCCACCTGGTGGACGGCGGAGGAACTACCTTATTAAATCCCGGCCGGACCCGAATCCAGCACAGAGACGGCGCCGCTGGATCGCGAATGGACCGGGTAAGTAAATCTGCCCCAATGGATTTCTCCCGATGAATCTGCTCTAAAGAAGGCGAAGACTGTCCCATTGGCCGGAAAGGTCATGGAGATGATTTTTTGGGATGCGAATTGCGTCATCCACATGGATTTTTTTTAGAAAAAGGAAGAATGATCACTGGACAATACTACAGTCAGTTATTGGACTGCTTCGACAAAAAAAATTGAAGGAGACACAGACACATTTGGCAAAAAAGATAACGCTTCGGCACATCGGAGTTGTCGTCGGCAAACGGCATGAATTGCGTTATCAATTGCTGCCGTACCCCCCGTATTCACACGATCTGACTCTCTGCGACTTTTTCTTGTTTTTCTTGCTCAAACCAAATTTCACCCCAGGTTATGTGGCTACGTGGCTCCCACCATCAGACCCCAGACACCGATGGCCGACAGACGTCCCGGGGCCAGCGTGATACCACAGATAGAGATCTGCTCATCAATCCCAACACAAACTGGCAAGAAGTTCAGGGTCTTACTGTCAGGATGGGTGAGAAAATGACCATGTTCCCCTCGGAGCAGCTGGGAAAGGGTAGACATCCGTCACGACCAGAAGTGTGGGGGTAAGGTGCGGTTTCTCAGTAACATGGATGCCAGGCACGGTATTTCGTTTTTTTTTGGCTCTTATGCACTTTTAGAAGATTTTAAACAAAACCTTTCTCTTACATACCAAGATCATAGAATACAAATTGTCAAAACACAGGAAGCTTTAGATGTGATTAGAGTATATGAGGGAACACAGGATGAGTTTCAGATGAGGGAGCGGGGGACTTCTGGTTTAATGCTTTAGTCCCTCAGAGCAAAGTAAAGGGGCTCCGAGGCAGCTCAATGCACAGAGCCAAGAGCACAGCTGTGTAAGGACAGGCCCTCAGTGCACATGGTGAAGCTACAATCCAGAAATTCAAATCCATATTTCACAGTCCTGCTGCTACTAACAAAATACACAAAGGTCTGATTACACATCACTCCAGGGACAATACCTAACACTGGCTGCAAACTACAGGGTCACAACTTTATAAATTGACAGAAGACAATTTCTTGGATTCCAAGACTTTGAATACAGCTTGGGATGTGACTGGAGAAGTGGCCCACATTTATCAAAACTAGTGCAGTCTGCCTGTGAAGTGTGCAGAGGGCGCCAGTAATCAAACTGGCGCACGGTTTTCATTAACCTGGCGCCCTTCTTTGGTGCACTTTGTTCATGTTGCAGAATTGTGGCGCACGTCAGTAATAAATGTGGCGCAAACTCCACCTAAGCACTAACTCGCCCCTTTAGGTGACATTTTTTCTATCTTGTCAGACACAGAGCAGCCGCGACACAAAACTGGCGCAGACACTTTATAAATACATGTGTAAGCAGGTTACACGTTCTTTTCAGTGCAAAGTCAGACAGAAAACTGGCGCAAACACTTTAATAACTGTGGCCCAATGTATGTAAAGAGGATTTATAGACACAGAGATGATCCTATTGTTGTGTGCCACTTGTTGCTGTACACTTGTATTTTGGGGTGGAGGGAGATGCATGCCCCTCACTCCCCCCATACACACGCTCACAAGCTAGCCTTTCTTTCGGCGGGGTGTCATTCCTGGCAGGCTGTACGGCAGCGAGCAGCGATGAAGGAATCTTTCAGTGCCTACATGTTTATCTTCCTTCGGGGAGTGACTAGGTTGGGCAGCCCCCATATACAATGTGTGCCAGGGGGCAGCGTCAGCGACACTCACAGGTCTGGCCATCTTCCACACACTCCATTATGTGCCGACCCCTCTACTGTAGGGAAACGGTGTATGGGAAGTGGGAGCTTACTAATCTACAGCCTCCATTTCCTAAAGTAACTGGATCCTAAACCCTGTAATATCCCGTAATCCCGCACCAGCTGCAAATCCCGAGCATCGGCGCTCACAGGTCCTCCGCACGCCATAAAATCTCCTAATCCACGGCGTTAACAAGTGCGAGATGAAAAGTTCTGCAAAGTTTTCTAACTTTCTAACGTTCTGCAGAAATTCAAAGATCTCCGCTTTCTGACAGTGACTGGAAACCTTCCTCTTCAGATCCTGATCACAGATGCAACGCTCATTACTGTGGAGGATTCTATGGAATTGCTATCTCAGGGTTAGCTATGAGATAAATGATGGCGAAGATGGATAGTAGATAGATGATAGAGATAGATGATCGATAAATAGGAGATAGATATTGATTACTCTTGTGGTTCCATCTTCTGGAATAAAGTAGGTTACCAGGTACACGTGGAGATGGACAGGTCTGCAACATTTTAAAATGCAAAGAATGTAAAAATTTTAATCCATCAAAATAATTACCAGCATATCTAAAAGGGAATGTACTAGCAGTACCAACTGTAAATAGTGTTAGGCATTGTCCCTGAAGAGCAACGTAATCATATCTTTGTATGTTAGGAGCAGCAGAACTGTGAACTATGGATTTATATTCCAGGATTGTATCTGGACTCGATGTATTGTGAAGCACTCCTACGTGAGATCTCACAGAACAGCCCTTCCCCTCTGCTCTGAGTGAGAGCAGTAGCAGGGTTTTGCTTGGATATTACAGAAAAGAGGGGCTAGGAAGCAGTTTAAATAAAAAGAACAAAGCAGTTTGAAGACGCTCCAATTACAATCCTGGAATGTAAATCCATATTTCACAGTCCTGCTGCTACTAACAACATACAAAAAGGTCTGATTAGACATCTATGCCAGGACAACACCTAACACCGGCAGTAGATAGAACAGAGAACAGCGGTGTGAGGACATGCCCCTGGTACAATTCTGGAATATAAACCCATATATCACAGTCCTGCTGCTACTGACAACATACACAGAGGTCTGACTACACATCTGTCCAGGGACAATACCTAACATTGGCTGCAGCTTTTTTTATGAAAATTCTTATAAGGGGTCCAATAAGAAACATTTATGTTATTTCATATACACTTGGCGGGTAAACATTCTGCATACCACCAAGAGCAAAGGAGCTGCATACAAAAAACGGATACAAGTTTTTAATTCAAAAGTAAAACTTCTACATCTTTAGGTTTATAAAAGTAATATGTAGTCTTTCAGATTAGTTCCTTGTAGATGACCTTTGCAGCATCTTGGTGTCACCTGAAGAAAATCATGAACCCTGACAGCAAGGTGGGAGTTGTCAGAGGGGCTGAGTACACAGTGGGTGCGGGGAAGTGTCTGCAGCGCCGGGGCCCGGAGTCTTACTGCCAGCAATCAGATCTTACTAAGTAGATCAGAGGCGCAGAAGAGAGAGCACCTTCTTAGGTAGCCGGAGGCCGTGAACCCCTCATCACAACGGGGGGATTCAAAGTCTTCACCTTAAAATATGCCGCTTCCTGCGCGACCAGATTCTGTACATTTCAGTCTCCAGATCTCAGCTGACTGTGGCTTGGCACGGGCCGGACCTGCTCTGCATGCTCAGGGCTGACATGAAACATCTGGGAGACACAGCGAAAGAAGTGAGAAGGGGACCCCCAACCCAATCAGCCCAGCGGCAGCACGGCACCCTGTCACAGAGGTGCCACCGCAATGGCCAGACAAATATTTACAGTGCTGTATTACAAGTGTGTACTATGTACAATAAACAGCGCACCGCCTGATTCCCAGTCGCCGGGCCACACTCCGCATTGGGAGGGAGAAAAAAAGTTGCAGTTTATTTGGATTTATTATAAAATTAATGTACAAAAATAGACGCAACGATTGCCAACCGCAGCACCACTATATCACAGCCAAGGGGCGGAGGGGGGAAGAGTGCGGGGCTCCCAAAAATTTAGAATGGAGCTGTTTTCTGAATGACAATTCCTGGAATTAAAATTGCTACAATGTTGCAAAATACAGATGTAACAGACCTTGAATTTCATTGTAAGAGGATAAGAGGATGTTTTGAAGTCTGACCATTGGGACCCACACGATCATGAGAATAGGGTCCCGCTCTCCTAAGGGTGGTGACACACATGATGTTTTTAGTCCGTTTTTGGGCCGTTTTTAGTAGTGCGTTTTCAGACCGTAAAAGACACATGCGTTTTTGACAGGTTTGACCAATTATCTTAATTCAAACTGGTCAAAAAGGCATGCGTTTTTCCGATCTGAAAACGCACTACTAAAAACGGCCCAAAAACGCCATGTGTGTCACCACCCTGACAGAGCAGCAGGTTGGGCATGTGCCCTGATGCCCCATTATCATTATAGGTGGGGGTCCCAGCAGTCAGACCCCCACTGATAAGAAAATGACTCCCTGTCCTGTGTATAGATAAAGCAGGGGTGACCTGAGTAACACAGCAGGGGGCTTGATACAGCGTATTACTGCAGTAACAGTTAGCCGAATGGGGCTCATGCTGCTGAGTATCTATGCAGTAAAGGCTGCAATATGGCTGATCACACTACAGGGGGTTTGTTTCAGTGTGTGAGTGCAGTAATTGGTAGCCTTAGGGTGATGTCACACATGCCGTTTTTATGCCGTTTTTAGTTTTCATATCGTGAAAACCGCATGCAGTTTTTCCCAATTTGCGCAATTAAGAACGGACGAAAACGCCTGCATTTTCAAAAACTGCACGCGTTTTTTACAATCTGAAAACGCACTGACCAAAAAACGGCCTAAAAACGTTATGTGTGACATCACCCTTATGCTGATCACACAGATAATGGCTTGTTACAATGTATCAATGTACTAAGAGTATTCACATTACAAAGAGTGTATTACAATGTATCACTTGAGTAAACGCTGGTCCAATGCTACTCACACAATGGATGAATGAAGGAAAGGCTGGCCTTCTGGGTATTTGTTACATTGTATCAGTGAAGCAACAGCTGGCCTAATGCTGCAGATGATGGCGGTATAAGGTTTGGGAACTGTTACAATGTACAAGTGTAATAAGAGCATCGGATTGGAGATAGAGGTTGTCAGAATTCAGATCTGGCCCCTGAGGGGCCCCCAGGCCCTGTACATACATGTGTGAAGCAGAGACAGAGAAGTCATGGTGTATAGGCAGGTGCTGAGAGTCATACACTAGTAAGCTTACCTAGGTTCGGACTTGTATCACAGGTGCATGGAATTCTCTTGTTCCCTGTTATCAGCCACTCTCTCATAACGCTGTTGTACATTTATGAGCTGACAATTATAGGAGTAGTGGTCCTTCAGGGGGAGCGCACGCCCGGCTCAGGCTGCAGGGGAGGCTTGTAGACCTGTATTCGGCTTATAGCGTGTTCTACAATATTATGTGTTATTTTTGGCAGCTGAGGATTTTAACATCATATTAACAGATCGGACACATGGAAATATCTCACCTTTTACTAAGTGCTGAAAACTCATAAACTGCAGCCCCAGTTAAGGAGAGAACGAGAGCGATGCATCTAGTAACACACTGCACGCATTGCAACGCAACATGGATAATGGTGCTGGTACAGGGTAGAGCATGTACCCACTGAGCCAGGCATCATACTCACTGATCCCTACACCATACTGTAGAGGGAGAAGCTTGCCTCCAAACACACTACCACTAGAGGGGGCTTTAGAAATCTATAGAACAAACCTGTAGTCATAAAGCTCCTCAGCTCCCCCTAGTGCTGGCTACAGGCACAGAGGATTTTAACATAAATTTTTGAATAGTCCTGATCAAAGATTCTCTCACAGTTTATGTCTACAGCTACTATACAATCAATGTGTTGCAGACTACAAACCAGCCAGTTCATATTAACAGATCACAAGTGTGTATGTGCTCTGTATGAGTCGTGGAGTAAGTTGCCATTGCCCCTGGTGGAAGGTTATCTGTGCCTACTAATTATCCTCGATTTAGTGGAACAGTGGGATGTATGATGCCCCATGCCAAATTAGGAAGAGTTACTGAAAACCTGGGCATGCTCTGATACACCTAGGACACAGTCACACGTTCCACAGGCGTTGCGTTCAGAATACGACGCTAGAACACAGGGGGGCGGCCTCGGCCCGATCGCATATCGCGAGGGAAACACGAGATTGGTAACCAGGCTGCGGTGTCTTGTATTGTTTAAATGAAAGACACCGGGTCCTGGTTATCGATCGCGTGTGTTTCCCTGAAAACGCATATGCGATCAGGACGAGGCCCGCCCCCTTTGCGCTACCATTACGTTACGAACACAACTCTAGCAGAACGTGTGACCGCGGCCTTAAAGGCGATTACAGGAGAAGTAATGAGCTCCATGCTAAGCTTCTCTCCAACCATCGATGTGACCTCAGTCAGCAGGGCACAATCTGATTTTTTGGAAATCAGTGACTATAAGCAGAGCCGTAAATACTTACCTCTCAGACACATCTTCTGAATCTGACTACACCAGGGGATTGTAGGTAGTCTGTTACCATGGAGACACATAGCCCTGGATAGGCACTGTATATACAAAATCCTCTATTTTAAAATTTTTAAGATGCCAATGCAAAACTGTACACATCCCTTATACGGCTATGTTAAGTTACCGTAATATACCTGTCCCTAGCATTCTCTCCAGTGCAGCTGAATGCAGTCAATTGCTCTCTGTTATCAGTCACAAGATGAAAAGGTATCCTAAGATTGTGACGTTTATGTCTTTTTGGCTGCCGCTTTTATAATAACTTTGCACTCGGACTGATATGGTTAAACGTCTCCTGAAAGGGATTTGAACCCGGTTCCCCTCTGCACCAGTAGCCGGCTGCAGAGGAAATCTAATTATTATCAGTTGCAGTCCCATGCGCACATCACCTCTGCGGCTTTACGAGGGGAGATGAAGGGCTTCCAGGAGCCTGGCCCCAGCCTTCTCCCAGCTCCTGGTCTGGCTGCTGCTGCTGCTGGGGACGGAGCCCCGCCGTTTTATTGAGAAACCTGACTCTCATGTTCGGAGTCCATAGGGACCGACCGTCGAAATCCGACTGAGAGCAGGCCCTGTGTAAGAAGGGGGACTTTTCACGAAGGTTTTTTTTTTCCGTCTTTTAAAACTAAAAATACCCATGCACGCACAAACAGAAAAACAAACATAATAAAAGGTGAGACACTCCCCTGTATTCATGCAAAAATAACTCTGGTTAGCCGTGAGGTGAAAGCGGCCGCCTGTCAGACCGGCCGGCCAGACCCCGTATTACCCTCCGCCCCGAGAGCAGCTGGAAGGGGACAGATAAGGAAGCAGAGAGGGGAGTGAGGGGCGCCAGGCGAGGGGACACAGCCAAAAACTTCCCTAAAAGAGGAATAAGAAGTCCTAAGTATATCCCGTTACGGGTCACGGGGTCAGAACGAGAGGATTTAGGGAAGGGGGGGGGGGGGCATTGACGCTCTTGATGCTCTTTGATGCACCAATTGCTCCGTGTCACTTGAAGTGGGATGTTTGGGCTGGAGACTGGCCAATCAGGGATCAGCATTCCAAATGTGGAGAAGTATGGGAGACGCAAGTCACCGCAATACAGGTAGCAGAGGGGGGTGGAGGGGGGAACAGCCAAAACCCCTGTCAGGGAAGTGATAGGTTTAGCGCAGCGGAAACAATGGCAGCTACTGTATATTTTACGAGGTAAGGAGCACAGGACAGGAAGGGGAATGGAGACAGTACGAGGAGCAGTCTGCGTGCAAGCCACCAAAAGGAGGGCATTGACTAGCCCAGTGCCACAAAGGCTGGTATATAAAGTGCTCACATACACAGGTCCTGTGTCCGGCCGGTGACACCGCCATTATACAGGAGAGCATTGCAGAGCCATACCCCATCAATGCCTCATTCAGCCCCGGCCAGGTTATCAACACCAACAAAGGCAGGAGCTATGGGGGGAGCGGTCTATTGTGGGGGAATCATCAGGAAAGCAACTTGAAGTGAGATGTGTAAGAATGGGATGTGAAAGCAAGTAATAGTGAAGAGTTCAGCACTGAGTCAAGATCCCCGGTCTGAACCATCTACTGTGAGACAGCATTCTCCAGACTTTTGGAGACTCAGCTACTAAGTCCCGTGTGCAGAAGGTGGTGTGGGAGACTGGGAGCTTGACTTCTGTGTGAACTCTGTTGAGCTCCGGACTTCACAACCAATTACAAGGTGATTTTCTGGTTGATGCCACAAAACAACTGGCCATGAAATAGACATAACCTGGAAGGTGTTAATCTGTTTGACATCATAATGGTAGTGGTTTATTGGGCCAATTTCTGCTGACAGGTTCCCTTTTAAATGAAGTATGATTCTCAGTGAGACGGCAAGACTACAGCCAGTGTTAATAATTGTCTTGGAGAGATGTATACAGGCAGGCCCGGGTTAGGGACAGGATTGGTTTTGTAGTTTGTTCTCAGTGAATTGTATGTAAGTCGGCAACTGTATATGTTATCATTGTAACCCCAGCCAGAACTTATTGGTTCTGTGACAATTGGGATGTTAAAAAGGTTGGTTGTCAGTAGGAACCAGGAATAACAATCAAGTTCATTACCGAGACTTGCGATAACGGTAATAGATGTTATTGAAGGGTAAAGTGAGTAAATTGCCAACGACATCCAGAGGTCCGTTGTAACTAGGGGTGGTCTGTAAGTGGGGAGTGAATTTGTTAGTAGGCAGAAGAACTGTGATGGATGCTTTTTATCCAGATTGTAGTTTCTCCTGGTGCTATGGTGGCCTGTCCTCACGCTGGTATGCTTTACAGGAACGGTAATTAATTACTGAATAAGAACGCCTTGATTTATATAAGCCTACAGATTATGCAGCGAAGCAAAAGATTTTGCCAAAAAATTGGTCCCCAAATCTAAAAACCGATAGAGTGTGGGAGGAGGAAACGGAGGAAACCCACGCAAAACACGGAGAGGACATTGCAAACTCTGTGCAGAGGTTGACCTGGATTGAGACTTAATCCAAGACCCCAGGCGCAGGTGTAGTGATAACCACTGAGTCAGAGGATGTCACTGAAATATGTGTAATTCAGACCTTTGTGTATGTTGTTAGTTGCAGCAGGATGCCTAAATATGGATTTATATTCCAGGATGTAGCTTTTCTAAGTGCAAGGGGGTATTGTGTCCACCTGCTGTGCCGGTGTGGTTTGTCCTTCTCTTTGTTCCACGTTACACCTTATGATGGATACTCAGCAGACCTCAGAAGGCAGAGGATAGTCATTGCACCTACAGTGTGAGGACCACGCCCCCAGGGTCACTTGGAGAAGCCACAATCTTGTAGAATATAAAGCCATATTTCACAGTCTGCTGCCTACTAATACCATACACAAAGATAATTACACATCTCTCCAGGTATAATAAATACAGTGGCCTGCAGTCTATTTGCTGAGTATCTCAGATATCAATGTAAATTTGCAGTAACAGAGATGCAGATGCTGGTACTAATATATGACTCCCTACCCAATGTTCTATGGCTCTCTTGTTGCAGGGCCCCATAGAAGGCAGAAATGTAATATTGTTACTTCACACATGCAAGGTATTTTATACACCATATAGAGAAATATACATCAAATATATGTTATATACATGTGATGCTTACAGGTGCAGCATAACATTGTATTAATGGTGCACATCCTCCACTCTTTAGATATTGTCAGGTCGGATGACGGGGCCCCCTGACAATGTGGGCCCCATAGCAGCTGCTATTTACGCCCCTGTACGGTACGTGGCTGTGATGTCCCCATTGTTTCTGCTTGCCTCAGGTGTCAGATTTTCTTGGTATATCAGAGCGTAATAGCGGTATGACTTTGCTTGGAAATGATCGGGACAGATTTAATATAGCCAATGCAATGTCATACAAGTGTTTCATTCATAACAGAAGTGAGATCCGAAATAGGACAATCAAGGACGATGCATACAATCTTTTTAAGCAATATACAGGGCCAGTAATTCCGAAGTCCCTTAGAATGGACGCAGGTTCTACAAAGGGGCATCTTGTGTTGATACGCGGGGGGCCCAGGGGCCACAAGAGTGCATGGCAGGGGAGCGGGCTGTGTGCCTCTGCTACATGTGCAGCATCAGTCCTACTAGTCAGGAGTAAAATCTAGCAGAGAACGATTCGTGTTTGCCGTCCTGGAAATTGAAGCAACCTCAGGGAGTTAAAAACCGAATCACATAAACATCGGCGGCCAGGACGAGCGGTTATCATGTCCGCCCTGACGCTATCCTCATCCCCTGGCCCCTGGGTGCATGGACTATCAGTTATACAGAAGCCTATCGCACACCCTTTATACTCCTAGTTATATACACTCCATTCCTAGGAGAAGATTTGTAAAGGTAAAGTCGGGGTGATCACCGTTGGCGGCCATATTGGATGTACCAGAGTTTCTGAGGAATTGATCAGACATGGGAACGACTCATGGACCGCTATTAACGAGGATGTTATTACTTGAATTTATCCAACCGGCGATCACTTGAAGGAGGCAGTTGTGCGCGATTAGTGCAATCGATTGTTCTATATCCATCCTACCCGATTAGCCACAAACAAGTGTATTTTGTGGCGGCGGCAGTTGTTGTCCCCAGCAGGAATCTTGTTTGTTTGCTGCAGTCTCCCTGATAAGTGAGGATACAATGACAGGGCTGTGTTACTGCACCAGGGTAGTGTTCCCAAAGTGACAACACAATGAAACCATTTCAAAACCCAGTGTGGTGGCGATCGGCTCGGGTTTTTACAGTACAGGGGACGTTGTACGTGAGCCGTGCAGGACCTGCCTGGTATCAGTGATCTCTTACACAAATCTATTATCCTGTATATACTGTGGATCAGGGTTCCGAGAATACTGAAATCCAGAGGATCGCCATCCGGATGATATAACATATGTAAAACATAGAAGAAAAGGGCGGAATCAGTCAACAGCAACTTGTCTATGGTTCCATTCGGCAAAAAGACTGCCAAATAATCCGATAGAGATCAAAAGATTTTCCGGGTCATTTCCCATTGAAACAAAAAAAAAAAAACAATTATGGTTACCTGTCTCCTTAAGGAGAAAGTGCAAATAGGTGCTGGTGGGGTAAGGAAATACTTGAAAACACAGTTATAACAGGCCTCCATCCTTTTTATGAAACTTTGAAATTATCCAATGAGCCAAAAGTCTCTAGAGAGCGTTACCAGAGCCCCTCCATGCTGCAGCTTCCAATAGATGTTCACTGATGATGATTGCTCCACACCCCCAGGGTTTGAGAGATTACATCAGGCAAGCGGTTTGGGGGGGAGGATCTGAAGATAGTGGGAACGGGCGGTGTGAAGCTACAGCAAGAGGGGTTCAGTAACACCCTATCACTAATATAATAATTGGATCTGTGTAGGTGTCCCTGGTTTATCCATGTTGATTCGATTCCTTTAGGTAGTGTAAACCTACAAATATAAATCAAGAGTAAGGTAATCGAGAGGTGAAAATTAAAGCGGGATGGAAAGCAAAGTACCGTGGGCTGATAACAGGAATAAAAAGATGCATTCAAAACTGGAAAACGCAAAAATGGAGATAAGTTTTGTGTTCCTGTAGCCAGAAAAGTTGGGTTACACCTCGCAATGACTCGCCTTTGGGTTTCATGATGGCGGCAAACCCACTTGCATTGCTGGAAGTGAGTGCTCTGTCTATACTCCTTGTTTACTGTGAGATAACCCGTAACCCAAAACTGTCCTTTATCTCACCTTCCAAAACCCAGAGAATGGGACTCCGAGTGCGGCCGGGGACCCTCCCCACACCCGGGCGCTATCGTTTAATGCCTGTACACGGAGACGAGAAGTCATTGCTTTTCTTTATGGTGGGGGTCCTTTGAGATGAGATGCAAAGATCAGTCCTTATTGTTTGTTAATGGGCAGGGTGAGTGCGCGGGGGCCGCTGACCTGGGAGGGGCGGGGTTGGCAAGCCGCCATTGAGTTGTTCTAGGCAAAAAGAACTGTGTGTAGTCCTGGAGGAGGAGGAGGAAACGCTATACCTAAGTGTGATCCGAGGCAGAGGGACCCGAGGACCACGGAACAACCTCTACTTATCATTGGAGTGAAAAGGCAGGACCTACGGGAAAGGATGGAGTCTCTGATATCCTATCAGAGGACGGGGGTTCAGGCTCCAGAAAGTCCTAAGAGGAGTGTTCTGATGTATGATAATATAAGCATTTTTGGGAAGTAAGTTGCACGAATGTACGATTTTGCTGGTGACCCCAAGAAGGAAATCAAAACATTGAGGACAATCACATGACCACAGGGGCCAAATACATGCCAAGACAATGTTATCTAACTAGTACAGGAATATAACTACTATAATACGCCCCTATGTACAGAATATAACTACTATAATACTGCCCCCTATTGTACAGGAGATTATAACTACTATATATGCCCCCCCCTAGGACAGAAAATAGAATATATAATACCGACCCATAGCTATGTACCGAAATATAACTACATATAAACTGCCACCTATGTCCCCAAAACAGAATATAATACTATAATATGCTCCCATGTACAAGAATATAATACTATAATACTGCCCCCATGTACAAGAATATAACTTAATAATAGACCCCTATGTACAAGACTACTAAATATATAATACTGCCCCCTGGTACAAGAATATAAACTGCTATAATACTGCCCACTATGTACAGGTATATAACTACTATAAGACTGCACCCTAGGTCGGCATATACCTACTACAATACTGCCCCCTAGGTACAAGAAATTAACTACTATAATATTGCCCCCTATGTACAGGGATATAACCTACATAATCGCCTCCCATGACAGGAATATAATTACCTATAATACTGACCCCTTATGTTACTAGGGATATAACTACTATAATACTGCCTCCTATGTACCGGAGTATTAATTATATCATACGCCCCCTATGTACGGACATAACTACTATAATACTGCCCCCTATGTACAGGAATAACTAAACTACTAAATTACTCCCCTAGTACAGGAATATAACTACTATAATACGGGACCCCTCGTACAGGAATATAACTACATAATACTGCCCCCTAGTACCGGAATATACACTACTATACTACTACCCCCTATGTAAGGAAATAACTACTATAATACTGTCCCATATGTCAAGAATATAACTAATTAATTACTGCCCATATGTCCAGAAAATATAATTATCTAATCTGACCTATGATAGAATATACGATATAATACTGCCCCCTATGTAAGGAAATAACTACTATAATCTGCCCCTATGTACAGGAATATATGAGATATAATACTGCACCCCTATGTACAGAATATAACTACTAAATACTGCCCCTATGTACAAGAATATAAACTACTATAATACTGATCCTATGTTACAAGAGTATAACTATTAATACTGCCCCTATGTACAGGAATATAAAATAATATAATTACTGCCCCCTATGTAAAGGAAGATAAATAATTAATAGCCCCTAGGTCCTCTATGTACAAGAATAAACTCCTATAATATGCATCCCTATGTACGGAAAATATAATACTATAATACTGCCCCTATGTACAGGGAGATAAATACTATAATACTGCCCCTATGTACAGAAATATAACCTATATAATACCGGCCCCCCTACGTCAGAAATATAAAATACTATAATATGCACATGTACCAGGGATATAACTACTATAATACTGCCCCTATGTACAAGAATATAACTACTAAATACTGCCACACCTATGTACAAGATATAACTACTCGAATACTACCCCTATGTACAGGAATATACCTACTAATAATACTGACCCCTAGGGTTACAAGAATATAACTATATAATACTGCCCTATGACAGAATATAAACTAATATAAGTACTGCCCCCTATGTACAGGCAACTATAATACTTATAATACTGCCCACATGTACAAGAAATAACTACTATAATACTGCCCCCTATTACAAGGAAATAATACATAATACTGCCCCTATGTACAAGAATATAATACTATATTAATGCCATCTAGGTACAGGGATCTAACTACTATAATACTGCCTCCTATGGTACAAGAATTATAACTACATAATACTGCCCACCTATGTTACAGGGATATAATTACTATTAATACGGCCCCCTATGTAAGGAATATAATACGATAATACTGCCCCCTATGTCAGGAATAAACTACTATAATTATGCCCCCTATTGTACAAGAATATAACTACTAATACTGCCCCTTATGTAAGGAATATAACTACGATAATAACTGCCCCTATGACAGGAATATAACTACATATACTTGCCCCTATGTACAGGACATATAACTACTATATACTGCCCCCTAGTACAAGGAATATAAACTACTATATACTGCCCCCTAGGTACAGCGAATATAAACTACATTAATACTGACACCTATGTACAGGATATACTACTATAATACTGCCCCCCCCTAATGTACAAGAATATAAAACTACTATCATAGGCCCCCTAGGTAAAGAATATAACTACTAAATACGGGCCCCCTATGTACAGGAAATATAACTACTATTAATACTGCCCTTGTACCAAGATATATCTACTATAATACTGCCCCCTATGTACAGGAATATAACTACTATAATACTGCCCCCTATGTACTAAGAATAATCTACTATAATACGCCCCCTATGTACAGAATACTCGACCATAATACTGCCCCCTATGTACAAGAAGATACTACTATAATACTGCGCTATGTACAAAATCAACTACTATAATAATGCCCCTAGGTAACAGAATATAACTACTATATATGCCTCCTATGGACAGGAATATAACTACTATTAATACGCCCTATGTACAAGATATATTACTATAATACTGCCCCCTATGTACAAGAATATATTACTATAATTACGCCCCCCTATGTACAAGAATATATGATTTACGATAATAACTGACCCTATGTACCAGAATATAACTCTATAATACTGCCTGCTATGTACAAGAATAAACTACTATATACTGCCCCTATGTAAAGAAAAACACGATACTAATGCCCCTAGTACAAGAATATATCGACTTTATATGCCCCCTATGTACAAGAATATATCTACTATAATAATGCGCTATGTACAAGATATAACTAGAAGAAACTGCCCCTATGTACAAGAAATAACTACTATAATACTTGCTCCCTATGTACAGGAATATAACTACGCTAATTACTGCCCCCTAATGTAAAAAGAATATAACACTATTAATACGGCCCCTATGTACAGGAATATAACTACTATGAATACTGCCCCCTATGTACAGGGAATATAAGACTATAATACTGCCCCTATTACAGGAAATAACTACTATAATACTGCCCCTATGTACAGGAACATACTACTATAATAATGCCCTCCTATGTACAGGAATATATACTACTATAATCAGCCCTCTATCGATACAGGAAATAACTACGATATCCTGCCCCCTATGTACAAGAATATAAAAAACTACCTATATACTGCCCCCAGTACAGAATATACTACTTAAACTGCCCCTATGTAACAAGAATATAAATACTATAATACTGCTCCCTATGCTACAGGAATATAAACTACATAATACTGCCCCCTCCCCCCCCCCCCCCCCCCTATGTAAAGAATATAAACTACTCTAATAATGGCCCCTATGTAAAATAATATAACTACTATAATACTGCCCCCTATGTACAGGAATAAACTGATAATACGCCCCTATGTACAGGAATATTACCTACTATAATATGCCCTATGTACAGGAATATAACTACTATAATACTGCCCCCCCTAGTACAGGATATAACTACATAATACTGCCCCCTAGGAAGGAATCTAACTACTCTAATAGCCCTCTATGTATGTACAGGAAATAACTACTATAATACTGCCCCTACCCTCCCCTATGTACAAGAAATAACTCTATAATATGCCCCCGTCCCCCCCATGTACAGAATATAACTACTATAATACGCCCCCTATGTACAGGAATATACTAATGATAATAATGCCCCCGAGGTACAAGAAATAACTACTATAATACTGCCCCTTGTACAAGAATCTAATACTATAATCTGACCCTATGTACAGAATTAACTACTATAATTTACTGCCCCTATTACAAGAATTTAACTAACTATAAATACGCCCTATGTACAAGAATATAACTAATATAATACTGCCCAATATGTACACGAATAATAACTCTCTAAGAATGCCCCCTATGTACAGGAAGATAACTACTATATATGCCCCTTGTACAGGGAATAACTACTATAATACCGACCCCCCCCTATGTACAGGAATTAAAATAATATAATACCGCCCCTATGTACAAGAATATAACTACTATAATACTGCCCCTATGTACAAGAATATATTACTCTTAATCTGCCCCCTAGTACAAGAATATATCTACTATAATACTGCCCCTATGTACAAGAAATAAATACTATAATTACTTGCCCCTATGTACAGGAATATAACTACTATAATACTGCCTCTAATGTACAAGAATATAAACTCTATAATATGCCCCTATGTACAAGAATATAACTACTATAATACGCCCCTATGTACAGGGAGAGAACTACTATAATACCGGCCCCCCTAGTACAGGAATATAACTACTATAATACCGCCCCCTATGTTACAGGAATATAAATACTATAATACCGCCCCCTCCCTATGTAAAGAATATAAATACTATAATACTGCCCCCTATGTACAAGAAATATAACACTATAATACTGCCCATATGTAACAGGAACTAAACTACTATAATATGCCCCCTAATGTACACGAATATAAATATATAACATGCCCCCATGAACGGAATATAACTACTATAATATGACCCTATGTACAGGGAATAGAAACTACTATAATACTGCCCCCTATGTACAAGAAATAACTAATACATTACGCCCCTATGTACAAGAATATAAAAACTCATATAATACTTGCCCCCTATGTACAGGAATATACCATATAATACTGCCCCTATGATACAATGAATTAACTACTTATAAATACTGCCCCCTATGTACCGGAATATAACTACTATAATACGCCCCATGTACAGGAATATAATACTATTAATCCTGCCCCCTATGTAAAGAATATAACTAATACCTAATAACTGACCCCTAGTACAAGAATATAAATACTATAATACTGCCCCCTATGTACAAGAAATAACTACTATAATATGCCCCCTTGTACAGGAATTATAAACTACTATAATACTGCCCCGATGTACAAGATATTATAACTTACATAATACTGCCCCCTATGCACAGGACTATAACTAATATATTACTGCCCTATGTACAGGAATATAACACTATAATACTGCCCCCTATGTCACAGGAATCTAAAAATATAATACTGCCCCCTATGTACAGGAATATAACTACTATAATACTGCCCATATGTACAGGAATATAACTACTATAATACTGCCCCTATGACAAGAATATAACTACTATAATACTGCCCCCTATGTACAAGAATATAACTAATACTACTGCCCCCTAGTACACGATAAACTACTATAATACTGCCCCCTATGTACAAGAATATAACTACATATACGCCACCTATGTAAGGAATATAACTACTAATACTGCCCCATGTTCAAGAAAGATAACTACTATAATAACTGCCCCTATTGTACACATTATAACTACTATAATACTGCCCCCCCCTATGTAAGCATAAACTAATATAATACTGCCCCTAGTACAGGAATATAACTACTATAATATGCCCCCTGTACAGAATATAACTATATATACGTGGCCCCATATGTGACAAGAATATAATACTATAATATGCCCCCTATTGGTACAGGAATAACTACTATAATACTGCCTATGTACGGCTATAACTACTATAAATACTGCCCTATGTACAGGAAATAACACTACTATAATACTGCCCCCTATGTACAGAGAATATAACTACTTAGAATACTGCCCCTATGTACAGGAATATAACTACTATTAAAATGCCCCCTCTATGTACAGGAATAAATATATAATACTGCCCCCTATGTACAGGAATATACCTACTATAATACTGCCCTATGTACACGGAATATAATACATAATATGCCCCCTAGTCAAGAATATAACTACTATGAATTACTGCAACCACATTACAGGAATAGAAATACTATACTACTGCCCCCTATGTACAAGAATATAACACTACTATAATACTGCCCCCTATTTACAGGGATATAATAGTAAGGAGCTTGGGGCAGTAAGTAATCAGCACCTCGGTAGGTGTGTCACATTCACAGTTTTTATCTTTTTCGGTATCAGACAGTAGCAGTCGTGGTTCTATTATGTAGGCACAGATAGTGATTGATCTGAGTTCTCCCTGCTGTGCCGTGTCCCCCTCGTGGTCTTTGTGTCTCTGCTGCTGTGATAATTTTCTAACCCTTTTCTTCTGTGACGTTCTATCAATTACAGTTTTCATAACATTAAAGTTTTTGGAAGCATCTGGTCTTGTAAAAACGGGAGTGTCCCTCTACACATGACCACATAGCGTTTAAAGGGTTACCCCGTACTGCCTGTTGTAGATCCTGGAGCTTGGGACGTGCCTCGTGTAATTATGGTTTGCAGGAGCGGCCGTCGCTTACATTAGGGCTAAGGTCAACATGTGACTCCTTGGAACCCAATGCATTTTGCACGCAAACAAACCCTTGCAAAATGTGTTTGTTCTTTAGATTTGTCTGTGGCCACCTGGCGTGTGATTTATTTGAATCACGTTTGCCACACTGAGTTCCATTTCCTCCTTTTTCTTTATCCTCTCCCTTCATCTTTTTTCCATTCTTACTTCATTTCATTACCTTTTATCTTACTTTATCTTTCACATCTAATATTTCCACATTCCTCCTTACTTTTCCCTTACAATCCTTTTTCTCATTAAACTTAATTTTTTTCACTTTTAAAATCCCACTTTTTCTTTTTCTCCGACCGCCCTGCTGATGGGGTGGAATTTTTTTCCCCAACCTTTTCCCTTTGGGTGTGGGTGGGTCGTGGGAGGATTAGACTTTCATTCCCCAACCTTCTTCATCCTTTCCCTTTTTTTTTCCCCTCCTTCGGTTTGGTGACTTAAACCCAGCAGAACAATTAGCCCCGGTCATCTATAAAGAGGCGTTTCGTTTTTTATGGACGTCTGATCTTGTTATTGTTTTTCCAGGACACAAAAATACTGGGCAGATTATTACCCGGCCCATTCGTGATCCAGCGGGCGTTCTCTGAGTGGTTCGGGTCCGGCGGGATTCATTCAAGGTAGATCCTCGCCGTCCACCAGTGGCGCTGCTGCGCTTATGAAGTTCCACGGAACGCCGGAATACAACCGAGCCGGGCTGAGTGAGGTAAGTGAAAGCTCCGCAACACATTGTTTTTTTAAAATGCGGTGGTTTTTCGAATTCGTCGGCTTTTATCCCCCCTTTCTATCTGTCTGGTGTCCTGCTCTTTTTTCTAGGCCAATCCGGACACCGTCACACAAGTTTCCTCTGCTCAAATATGTGTGTTGCTTTCATGCTTCCCTCGGTGTAACCTGCTGTGCTGTTTTTGATTGCATTCGGGGTGTCCCCCGTCTCTTTCCTTATCTTATTAACCGTGGGCTGACGCACTTGTCCCCCCATCTTTTGACTCCCCGTTTCTTGCTCTCTGTCACCCATTCTTGTTTGTACCCTTCTCTCATTCCTCTCTTTACCTAACTTCAATTCTATACTTATCCTTTCATGGAGCATTTATAGAAAATGGAGCCGATACTGAATGCTGTTGTACTTGTCATCCTTCTTGTCCGTGATGCCCATCTGCTGTTCTCGATCCTCTCTCTCTTTCCTCTTTCCCATCCTCCTCCGTCCCTTCCCTTCTCTGTCTCTTTTATTCGCCGCCGTCGATCTGCTCAATATACGTCAAATGGTCCTGGATTAATGAATTTTGGGAGGTTGAATACAGAGATCTGCCCCTATCTGACGAAAATCTATTCTGCGAAAGCAATTTTAATCCCGCGTATATCGCGTTGGAAAAACTCTTGTAGTGCTTGGATATCTCCTCAAATCACAGAATTCAGTCCACGCGGCGATCCCTTAGTTAATATGACCCCCCATTATGATGTAAATCCTCACCAAAAGACATGACAGGATGGTAAACTTACCGCCCAATTGTAAATAACGGAAGGGGGACATCCTAGTTACCTGTAAACCCCTGGGGTGATTAGAAAGCAGGGCGGCATGGTAGATGAGTGGGCGCACTTCTGCCTTGCGGCAATGGAGTCCGGGTTTGAATCCCATCAGGTCAACATTGCAAAGACTTTTCCTTTTTTCTATTTGTGTTGTGTGGGTTTCCTCCGGGTCCTCAGGTTCCTCCCACCTCCAAAACCTGGCTTTAGTTGATTAGATTGTGAGGCCCATGGGGACCGGGACTCCGGGACCGATTGACAATCTTGTGCAGCGCTTGCGGGAATCTGTGTGCGCTATATACATAAAATAATAATTATATTATATAGAAGGGGAAGTACATCCTTGTTTTTTTTTGTTGCCTCACCCTTTAACATCAGAAAACAGAATTTCACCCCTTAGATTTTGCAACCCAACCCCCAAACCTCGTGTCCTGTGTTAACTACCTTTCTTCCAATAAAGGGTAAACTTTTGTCCCATTAATCCATCCTGATGATACTTTCAAACTCACCATGCTCTTACCAAACTCTTTACCACAACTCCATCGCCTTTTCTTTAATTACTTTTTTTTTATACTCACTTCGGATACATTTACACAGGAAACCATTATGATCTCTCCTACGTTCCGACCCCACACTTCCATGAAAATACCCTAACTCTAATGACCTACAGCCTTCCAATGGGCCAACGATAACCTCCTCTGTTCTATTCCTTCCTTATAGAATGAGGACCCCACCCCCCCCCATCATCCTTTTGGCATCAGAAGAACTTCTCCAACGTGCACGAGAGGAGAGGAGATCATATCTTGTGGTTTCCATATCGTGTAACGGTTTACGTTCAATGGTCAATAACAAATCTTGCTATTTGCCCAACTTTATGACAGTATTCTGTTTTTTGTTCATAGAACTAAAAAAAATGGTACCAGTAGTTTTTGAGTACAATTTGTGCACCCACAGTGGGTACACACTATCCTACACAGAATAGTGATTTTGGACCCCAGGGAGAACATGGACAAAGAAGTCCCAAAGCAGGTATCAGAATAAAGCCATTGATGGCGTTGTCTAGGATATACCTACCAACTCTGGTGTTGGCCCATCGCATCATTTCATGACTATCTGGGTTGATCAATGCGTTATATTCTACAACATCTGTTTTGTCCATGGCATCGTATCTACAACCTTTTAGTGTTGGTCCATGGCATCGTATCTACGCCTTTTAGTGTGGTCCATGGCATTATATTCTTGACCTTCTGGTGTGGTCCATGGAATCAAACCTACAACTTTAGTGTTCGGCCATGGCATCATAACCATGAACCTCTGTGTTGGTCCATGGAATTCATACTCTGACCTCTGTGTTGGTCCATTGGCATCATAACTACGACCCTTATAGTGGTTTTGTCCATGGCATCAACCTACGACCTTTTAGTGTGCGTCCATGGCATCATATGGTCGACTTTAGTTTTGCTCCAGGCCTCATAAACCTAACGACCTTTAGTGTTGGGCATGGCCTCCATAACCTACAACCTTCTAGTGTTGCGCCATGGATTCATAAACATACACCTTCTAGTGTGGTACCTGAAATCATAACTACAACATTATGGTGTTGTCCATGGCATATAACCACAACCTTCTAGTGTGGTCCATGACATCATAACCTTACAACCTTCTGGTGTTGGTCCATGGCATCAATAACCTACGACCTTATAGTGTTGGTCCATGGGCATCTATGGTTCACCCTCTCAGTTTTGTCCATGGAATCATAACCTCGACCTTCTAGTGTTGTGGTCCATGGACATCATAACTAAGACCTTCTAGTGTTTGGTCATGGGCATCTACTACAAGTTCTAGTGTTGGTCCATGGCATCAAACTAAAACTTCTAGGGTTGGTCCATGGCATCATACCTACAACTTCGGTGTTGGTCAATGGAATCAGAACCTAAAAGTTCTAGTGTTGGTCCAGGTCCCATTGATCAAACCTACAACTTCTAGTGTTGGTACATGGCATCATAAACTACAGCTCTAGTGTTGGTCATGGCATCATAACTACAAGCTTCTTAGGGTTGGTCCATGGCATCATAACTATGACCTTCTAGTGTTGGCCCGGGCTAATAACCTACGACATTTAGTGTTGGTCCCATGGATCATATGCTTTGACCTTCTAGTTTTTGTCCATGGATCATAACCTTACGACCTTCTATGTTGGGTCAATGGGCATCATAACTACGACCTTCTAGTTTTTGTCCATGGCATCATATGGTTCGACCTTCTAGTTTTTGTCCATGGCATCATAAACCTCGACCTTTAGTGTTGGTCCATGGATCATATGCTTCGACCTTCTAATTTTGTCCATGGATAATAACCTAAACCTTGGTGTCGGTTTCCATGGCATCATAACCTGACAAACCTTCTAGTGTTGGTCCATGGCATCTATACTACGCCCTCTGGTGTTGGTCCATGGCACAAGAGCCTAAACCTTCTATTGTGGGTCCATGTGCATCATATCTAGACCCTATGGTGTTGGTCCATGCATCATATGGTTCGACCTTCTTATGTTGGTCATGGCAATCGAACCTACGACCTTTCTAGTGTTGGTCCATGGCTTATATCCTACAACCTTCTAGTGTTGGTCATGGCATATATCCTAAGACCCTATGGTGTTTGTCCTGGAATCATAACCTACGGGGACCTTCTAGTGTGGTCCTGGCATCATACCTACAACCATTAGTTTTGTTCCACGGCATAATTCTTGTGTATCTTCTGATGTTGGTGCATGACATCATAACATAAAACCTTCTAGTGTTGGCCTGGCATATATCCTAAAACCTTTCAGTGTTGGTCCATGGCATCATATCCTAAACCTTCTAGTGGTGGTCCATGGAATTCATACTACGACCCCTCTGGGTTTTTTGTTGTTGGTCCATGGATCATATGGTTCGACCTTCTGATGTTGTCCATGGCATCATATCCTACAACTTCTAGTGTTGGGTCCGGCATCATAACCTACGACCTTAGTGTTGGTCAATGCATCATCCTACGACCTTCTAGTGTTGGTCCATGGCAAATAAATAAACCATATAGGTTTGTCCACCGCTTCATATCTTGTGATCTTATGATGTGGTGACATGACATCTAAACCTACAACATTCTAGTGTCGAGTGATCATATGATCACCTTTGGTTGTGGTCCTGAGGAAAAATATCCGAAGACCTCCAATGTTGGTTAATGTATCAGTAGCCATATCCTGCCATCTCTGTAGTAGAGAGGGTGGGTGTTTCTGGGGCTTCTCATGAGGACATTTTGAGTGATTGAGGTTTTAATTGCATCCCTATATCACAAAAACTCTTTTATAAACATTATATTGGGGACATCAAGATGAAAACATTTTGCCTTGATGGAGTTCAGGCTTCTTTTGTTTGGTGAAGTTTTGTTGGTCCAGGACAGGAATACCTTTCCGCGGATATGATCGGTACAAGGGAGAGTACTTTGTGATTGGGTTAAAAGCGTGAGGTTCGACCCATTGGACTCTCGGTTTACAGATGGCGAGTTCTGCAGGATGACCCGGCTTCCTGTCGCCCGCTTTTGTCATGTGATCAATGTTGCCTTTTGTGTTACCTAATTAGGGAATTGCACGTCGGGGGGGGTTTTTTGTTTCTAGGGTAACGCTTGGCAGTGAATATATGAGAGGCGCACCACTTCACTCGAACGCCCCCGTCAGTGCATGGCCACAGGTCAGAGGCGGTGAGATAGGAGAAGCCGTGGTTTGGACGGGCTTTTTGTCTCCCTCGTAAGGAAG
Organism: Engystomops pustulosus; assembly: GCA_019512145.1. Taxonomy (NCBI): domain Eukaryota; kingdom Metazoa; phylum Chordata; class Amphibia; order Anura; family Leptodactylidae; genus Engystomops; species Engystomops pustulosus. Next base: position 387,956 of record WNYA01000048.1, read on the forward strand.
TAGTAGTGAACTTAAAGCAGAATTGGCTGTGTGACAGAATGTTTAGTGCGGGTTTTGTACCGTGTGTGGAGCCTTATAAATAAAGATGCCCTGTATAACCTGCCAGCGCTGTTCTCTGCCTTGTAATAAAAACCCCCTATATTTGTCCTGCTCGCCATCCTCCTCTGTACTAAACACATGGCACAGCTTAAGGAGTGGGATTTTTGGTCAGGATCTGTTAAGCATTTGAGGAGACAAAGGTAAACAGATAAAATTTCTCCGATCCGCTGACGTTTTCTGCCAAAAGCGACGGGATAAAGATGAGGGACATATATGTGGATTGGGAATCCACGGTACACAGCACATGTGGGACGGGGTATAACATACATGTCGGGGAGTGTGATTCAATGGAATTGTGATGGGGGGGGGACACAGATTTTTATTTTAAATAGAACTGCAGGTGATGAAATTATTGTGAAAAGTCCAAGAGGGTAATAATGGAATTTTTGTTCCGTTCTTCTGTAAATCTGCATTTACACAAAAAACAGGTACTTAATTAATGATTGCATTTGTAATAAACGAGCCGTCACTTAAAAAATATGTTTGACCATGCATATATCTGATCCATGAAATCAACAGCATGCCTGAATGGAGAGGAGTTAGAAGTTCATGAGGTATGCTGTGATTTTTTTGTGATTTTATGCGATTTCAGATATATGCATGGTGTACAGTTTGTTTTGCTAAGGTTTGGAGGCTAAGGACTGAAAGCATGGAATGAGTGGTGGAATTAGCCTGAGAACACCCCGCTCACCCCCCAATCTGCGATTTAGATATCCTGGATACCAGTAAAATTATTTACTGATTTATGGAAATCTGAGGGAAACGATTATGAGCTAAAAGAAAGGCTGCAAATTATTAATAGGGCTTCATCGGAACCTGCGACTAGCTTGTATTCGTGAAAATGTGTGACAGATTGTGTAGGGCCACAGTGGTAGTCATAGAAGTTATTTTATGGGTTTAGCTATTAGCACGGTATTGAGTGGGCAGCACTTCTGCCTTGCCGCGCTGGGGTCCTGGGTTTGAATCCCACCCAGGTCAAAACATTTGCCAACGGTTGGATCTTTCTCTACCTTAGTTTGCGTGGGTTTCTCGGGTCCTCCGGTTCCTCCCCAAATACCAAAACATACTGTAGGGGATTAGATTGGGAGCCCACATTGGGACGGGACTGGATTTGATAAGCTCTGTGCAGCGCGTGTAATCTGTGTGCGTTAGTGAAAGAATATTCTTATTATTTATATTAAATGTGACACAACGTCCATTAACCGTTAATGCAAAGTCCATTCGACGTTTGTCTGAGCTGCAAGTACAAGTGCAGCCACTATACAATTTATGGCGCGCAAAGCTTCTGAATGCTGCCGGTCTCTTCCAAACACTGACAGGTGGGGTGCAGGAACCTCATGATCTCAGGATAGGGGCATTAGTCATGGAAAGCCCCTTTAGGAGTTTTCCAATATAATTATTAAAATGGCAGCATTCATTATTTTGTTAGGGAATTATTTATTGGGTGTAGAATTATCTGCGCTGTGTCACTCTCCCGGCCAGTGAGTGGGTTAAGCCTTGGTCACCGTGTGGTGTTTTGGTGGAGTGAGTGAGCTCCAGCGCTGACCAGGATTATCTGGGCTGGGACCCCAGCTGGGAGCACAAGGGCGTGAGTGTGTGATATGCAGGAATGCCGGATTAAAAACATTACAATAGAGAAACAGGATGGTAAGCCATATAAAAATAGCTCCGGTGGCATGTCAGTGTTGTGTTGTGGACCGCAGAGCGGGGATGGCAGTGGAGCATGCTCTGTGAGAGGCAGGGGTACCAATGCAAGGCTCTGCTGTGCCTTCCGGCTCTGTGCATATACAATGGTGGCTGCAGCGGTATAGGACGGGTCACGGAGTATTAGTATTTACACCACGGTACACAGAGACGGGCTTATTTTAAACATCATCTTCAGGAATGCCGCAGCAGAGGCCAGACTGTCTCTGAAGGTCAGCGGTAGACTGGTCTTTAAAGGATATTCCAGCCAGGAGCCATACCGATAGGTCATAAGTGCAAGAATTGGTGACCAGGAATAGTAACCCTGTCCCTGCAGCTATATTCAGAAACTTCCAGAAGATTGTCATTGTTCTGTCTGAGGTAAAAGTTGTACTCTGCCCCTCAGAGAAGATAAGGATGGACTGTGGAGCAGTTGAATGTCAGAGAGCGAAGCACAGCAGTGTGAGGAGGAAATGCCCCCAGGGCACCAAGTCCAGCTACAATTGATATACAAATCCATATGTCAAAGTCCGATGTATAACGTGCGCCAACCAAAGTATGAGGAATCTTGTTTCAGGGACAAATACCTACTGGTTGCACAAAGTACGAGCACAGCAGTGTGAGGACGAAAACCACCCTTTCCCTTGAAGACCATAATCCTGGAATATAAATCCATATTTCAGAGTCCGCTGGGCCCGCAGCAGTACGCAGGGGCAAAGTAGTGTGAGACACGCCCCCAGTGCACTTGGAGAAATCTCATTCGGAATATAAATCCATATTTCACCGTCCTGATGCTACATAACAATATACACAGAGAGATAAATCCACATCTCACAGTCCTGCTGCTATAACAACATACACAAAGGTATTATAATTTCACGTTCATCCAGGGGACATACCAGCTGGAGTATGCACGGTCATACCACTGACAGGTCCCTTCAAACTGTATACTTATTTATGGTATGACATCATGCGAGATCTTTATGATGTCACGGGCGGGCAGCCTGTGCATGATGCCCTGAGCTATGATGACATTACCCTCACCTAGTAGATGTCCATCGTCACATGCAGACACCCACAGCTCCAGGCCCACTAACGCTTCCGATGGGGGGTCTGTCAGGTGGTGGTCCCTCCATCAAGGAGCAGTTTACATTCTCCCGCTGACTTATTAGGACATGGATACCTGTCTTTGTAGGCAGCACTTATCTCACCTGATCCCCTGTGCCATTAGACATTGTCATCACCACGTAAGCGTGTATGAGCAGACTTGCTATATGACACATTGAAGACTGCTGGAGAAGGCCATCTCCATGGCTCCGAGGACCCCTCTCATTCCTCCTGCGGTTTCTTGGATGGTTAGGCTTCTGATTTTGAAGTGAGGAGAGATGAAAAAGCCCCAAGTCATGAGTGTGACCGAGGGCTTAATGGGCTGCAGTGTGCGGTATCACCTGGTCTATTCATAGCAGCCATTTTAATGAGAGCCTGTGCCTCACGGTCCTTTAGCCCGGAAAAGTTTGGTGGCCCGACGGTCTGAGAGCCCCACATGGGCCCCAGTGTTTTCCTTGGTGTTTACTGTTCTCGGTGGATATGGGGTTGGCCATGCGGACGGAAAGGCTTGTAGAAATTAGGGGTGGCAGGGAGAAGGTAACCACCAGTCATTGTGAATCCGAGGGTGGGGATGGGAGTGCAAGGAATAGCCTCTGACGACCAGATAAATTCATTGCAAGGTCACAAGGGGTCGGACGGAGCTCGCTGCGGAGAAGTTCCACTTCTGTGGCAGATCATTGCCACCTTGTCACAGTGTGCACCCTTTATGGGATGGACACTGCACAGGAAATTTTACTTGCCTCTAAAATTTCCATAAAATCCATGCGTAATTCTCTCTTTCACTATTCATTGTAATGTTATGGAAAGCGGGAGAGAAGAAGTATCATCAATCTTTCATATTCTGGACTTCTTCATCTTGAGGTCATGACCCGAAGATTTCCCCTACATTTTCCAAGTACCGCTCTTTCTTCTGCACAATATCCACGTCCTGGACAAATTGCTGACAGTCAGTACGACCCGTGAATTATGTAACGAAGGGGGTTTCACAAGCCTTTGATAATTCCTGGATATTGCCCTGCAAAGTTCCATAATATTCCAGGGGTCACTCTTCTCTCAACAGAACTCAATTCTAGTAGTCTTTATTTCTGGAAAAGGGGGGGTGACAACAATAAACCCCAGCTTTTCAGACTTGTATATGTAAAATATCCTGGTTTGCTGCATTCCCACAGTTAGGCTTGTAGGAGAAGGAGTAATGAACTTATAGCAAAGCCCAAAGACTAAACCCATCTTTCAAGATAAACTAGATTAACAACTAAGGATCGGCGGAATTAAGTGTTTCCTCCTGACCCATACAGGTTGGCTATTGTGTTGGCTTGCACTATATGATCTATGTATCCTTTAACCCATCTGATGTGTGCAAACTAGTCCGACAAGTGGTCATATCATGACTGCAGCGAGACGTCAAAACACGCATCGCGTAAGACTTGGGTTGAACCGTAATTGAAAGAATTTAAACAGACACATAGAGAGAAACTGCAGCAAGACGTCTGAAATTCTGGAGACCAAGTCTTTATTCATATCTATATGACTCCAGACTGTTCCAAGAAAATAAAATGTTGGAATTGTGATTGGGGCATTATCAGGTTGCCATGCTAGGGGCACCACTCGCATTGTGGGGCTACGTACAATGCATTAGGTAACATCCAGCTATGATGGCCAAGAACAACAAGGGTTTTGGGTTGCAGGTGGCTCTCAGGGGGAACAGCCTTCTCCCTTTGGTATGTTACGAACACTTATACAGAGAGAATTGTGCCTAGGTTCCCTATGGAAAAGTAGTTGTACTTTCATTTTGCACATCCATGCATAAGCCGCCAGAGGAATTTTTTTTGAAGTTCTCTTAACATTTTTAAAAATGGTTGAATTCTCTGGTGTCCTAATTAAGGACTCAGCAGAGAGATGGCTGGCACGGTACCTCTGCTCCAAAAACCCTCTCACTGCTAGGACCAGGTTAGGATCCTATGGATAGAACGTTACTATGGGATAACAACAAGACGGTGAGAAACATAATCCGACAGCGCAGTGGTTATAATGACACAGAGTATATTGGATATGCAATGGATAAATATGGGAGTGAGTGTCTGCATGGTGCCATGTTGGCCTCAGAGGACCCTTCACCTCATTTTACCTTACAAACCAGGCTCTGTTGATGCTATTGGTGGCACCGAGGATTAGGCCAGGAAGTTAGTATCCTCTCTAATTACCGTTCTCATTCAAAGGGCCCTGCGCTCGCTCTATCTTTCCCTCAGTTCTTACTTCTCCTCTAGTGGCGGAAAGCGATTAAAGCTGTGGTTTGCGTTCTCGCTCTCCTTTTTTTATGGCGGCACATGAGCAGGCTTCGCTATTTTGTAAGCATAGGTACTTGGAATGATGGAATTCCTTGCCGCCCGCACTCTAATGAGAAGGCTTTTTCAAGTGGTTGCAGGCGAGTACAGGATTTGAGTGGCAACAGCCGGCTGTTGCAAGTTGATTTAATTACAAGGGGCTGTTCCTCGCTTCCCATTACTACTGCTTTCTATATGCCTTTCAGTTTTTTTTTTTTTCTTTGGCGTCGTGTGGGGACCTGAATGAAGCTTTCTCTGTCAGTGAGTCGCCACAAGCGGATGGAAATGATTACTTGATGCCATTGTATCAGATGGGGGGGAGCAAATACATATGATAGGTCTGAGAGGCTGCAGAGGAGAAATGAGTGCAAAGGCAGGCATGGGTGCAACAGGGAGAACGCTGTAGGAAAGGAATTGACATTGCAGTGATAAGTATGTGGTGCCAAGGGGCATGTACTAGGGAGCAGCCGGGAGAGAGACCAAGTTGGAAATAATTGGTATGGGAAACTGCAGTTAAGAAACAAGATGATGCGTCATGTTTGTGTCACTTTGGTAGTAGATAGGATTTTCAGGAAGAAGAACCAAAGATGCTTGTCACCTCCTGGATGCCAACGAGGGGAGCGTTGTATTATCTGAGAGTTGAGACTAAGAAGAACAGAGATACAATGATCTGCTTGGTTGCCAAGCGGGGGGCAATCTACTTGAGGCTGCCAGGAAGACACTAGTTGATGTAATCAGTTTATGTCCTATAGGGGGCGCAGTAATAACCACATTGCCAGTAGAAACATTGTTGCAATTGTTATAGATGCCCACAGGGGGAGTAGTATATGCAGTAGATAATCAAAAAGCAGAGTATTTGATGGCCATTATAGATTACGGAGTATCATATGGCCCCCCCCCCATAGAAAAAACTGCTAGGTGGAGTTAAGTACGTTGACACACGTTTGGTGCCATACACTGGGGGCTGGTTCTAGGAGTTGTAAACTGAGGTCAAGATGCGTGTAAGTGTGGCACCAATAGAGGGAATCAAAATGTGGTATACCCAAGATTGCAGAAGATGTTCAAAGATGATGCACCATTTTGGGCACAACAGTGGATGCTAGTAATGGGGCTGCAGAGAGAACTACAATGCAGGTCTGTGGCACTCTATAGGTGCGTAATACTCTAGGGACACTGTGTGGTGTTCATATCCTATGTAAATAGTAATGGTTGGGCAATAGACCGTGTGTTCTGTTGGGTTTTTCTCAGACCATCTCCTATCCTAAACGCACCGAAATACTCTTCTTTGGAGCCGTACAGGATTGTACGGTGATTGAGTCTGACTACACTCGAGCCTGGGTGATTGGCTCAGCTCTGCAGCGGCGATGTTACACTCACTTCCGCCACCTCAAGTGATGGAAATGAAGTGAATATGAGATCGGAAAGTATATTTTATTACCCCTATTTTCAAACCTATAGGAACAATTCTTTGAGTTGGTACTATTCTAGTATAAACCTTGAACTTGAAGCCGATTGGTAAAAATGTGAAGTGTAACAACCTAGTATGTCTAAAGTTGGGATTCCTAATCATTTTTCATATCTGCATCTGTCATGAGTGACACTGTGAGGGTTTTAGCAAAACCTTACAACTAAAAAGCGACCAATGAAACCCAATCACGGCTCAGCTTTCATTTGTCTAAACGTTAGTATTAGATGAAAGCTGGTGCATGATATAGTGGTTGCCGTGGATAACACAAAGTTCTGCTAGCCGACCATTTTTCGAAAATCGTACCAAATTTTCTACATCAGAGTTCCTCTTCAAATGAGAATTATATATACTATTAATCATGTGCTATATCCATCGATAAGGAAGCCATGAGCTCTGTTGACGCGGCCATTTTTGTTTCCATATCTAAGGCTCCGTAAGTTTAAATGTCCCCTATCTCCCCCAGCTTATGGCTGATGAACTATCTTGCAGGAAAAGCTCCTTCTGGGATTAGGTCATTTTTTTTTTTTCGCTAATATCGTGGCTAATTCCACAAAAACGCCTACTCTAACGTGAAAGGAAGCAGCCGCTGTGTGGCCTGCGATGCAAATTTGATATTTACATCTGTCATACACCTTTTCCCCCGTTATATTCTACCCCTACCCCAGTAATTTTCCGTTACCACACAATCCCTGCAGTGAATAGGTTGCACACATGACAGGGCTGTTGGAGATAAGTAAATAGTATAAGGACGGGCTCCCTTAACCCTTTGCATGCAGAGCAAGCCTCCCTAACTGGACATATGTAGTTTCTAAGACTATATACTTTCCCCGTTCTGATGCGACACCTTATGGGTTACTCCGTACCTCCCCCTCTCCGGCCATCAGAGACTCTGTGCCTTTTTCCGGTAATTATTCCAATGACCAATCTGTCTGGGTTACCCGTGGTTTGTCCACATGTTGGCTCCAGCTTTCTCCTTCACCAGATGCTTTTGTGGGTTTTGCTCTTTTTTTTTCCTAGGCGGCCCGAGCCAGACTCTTAACCCAGAAAAACAAACAAGCCCATCACAGCTGCGCGAGGACCCATGGGGGGACAGGCCAAATAAATATTGATTACAGTGTGACGATACCTTGGGTCTCCGCCAGCGGAGGAGAAGCGTCACACACCTCATGACATTTTTGTCTGGGTATTTTGGAGCCCATTTTAATGATATTAGTTTTCCAAAATTGAGATCCTTGAAAGGTATGATGGTGGGGGGGATGGTTGCTTGAGGTCCGACAGATAGTGAATCGTCGCCTTTGTGCCTTGTGTGTAGCGGTTGCTGGTTGGCTTAGGGGGTGTTATCCCACAATGTATACATCGTGCTCGAATAGCGCGTAAGGAAGAAACAGACACACCCGCCTTGGACCGTCTCTGGACACCGAGTCCTTGCATGATTACCTTTTAGAATCACAGAGAGGCCATAGTTGTCAGATCTTGATGGCAGCTAATCTCGTCGTAGGGTTCTGCCTCCATTCACTATGAAAGCAGTCTTCTCTAGAAGATCTCAAGTTTGGATGGAGATTGTTAAACTTTTGAACACTTCTTGAGCAAACAATTTGTGGATGACCACCTTTAAATTAGACCCTCTGGTTTCTGGTGCAGATAGAAAGATGTTTCTTCTCTTGCGGCCTCCAATGACCTCGCTTGCAATTGTGACGTCTGTAACTATATAGTGACTAACCTGTCCACCACTGATTCCCTTTTACATGATGGTGTCTGTACCAATTGATGAGTGCATTAATGTTTATAATTGGCCCCCCCAGTACAGTGTTAGTAGGACACGACCATCAGACCCTACCAACCCTGCTCCTCAGAAACGGACTTGCAGTGAAGGTTATGAGTAGTGTCTTAGTTCTTGTGAAACCCAAATGATGTTGGTTTCCAGTTTTGGAATCCTTGGTTTTATGATGGGAGTGATGTTGAAGTTTGAAGTGGTTGATTTTGGGGTTATAATCCACCTTTTAGTGTTGAAAGTAAAGCCATTTCCCACACACATAGGGCAGTCTCTGGCAGTGAATGGCAACCACTACTTTTAACTAGTAGAATGCGAGGGCCAAAATTATACTCTGCGATCCGTTCTTCACTGTGATATTATTCTCTAGAGAGATCCCACGCTTAAGGTGGAAGTGTTTTTGGAATTTTTGAACACTTCTTCGGTAAACAAATTTAGTTGACCACAATCAAATTAGACTGTGGTTCCTATGCAAATAGAAAGATTGTGTTTCTTCTCTTGTGGCTTTACTGACTGGCTTTTGATGTGACGTTGCTGCTGCACCTATTATTAAAGACTAACTTGGTCTCCATGACGCATTCCCTTTACATATTACATGCATTAATATTTATTAATTGGGCCCAGTGCAGTTTTATTAGAAGGACACAAACATCAGACCTTACCAGTCCTGCTCCTGTGATGAGAACTTGGTAAAGAACAAATTGAAGAAAACTCATCTTGTTGAATCTCAACATGAATCTTGGCTTTCCAGTTTTGCAATCCGGTTTTATGGTGTGGAAGACGTTCAAGTAGTTGATTTTTGGGGGTTATATTATCAACTTTTATGTGAGAAAAAGTAAAACCCATTCCCACAACGAATACCAACTGTGCTTTTTCAATACAGATGAGCAGACCCAACGTCATGCTGATTGGCAGCCGAAACAGCCAATCCGGCAAATGGATGCCCCAGCAACTAGCCACCATTAGATTGGACAGGGGGACACCCAGCAAATCCGCAAGAGTGTACCAGGTCAGGCGGACGAACTCAAACTTGGGTCGGCCATCTCTGAAGGTTCCAAGCTTTTGGGGAACAATTGTTTATGGACTTTTTGAACATTCTATGGTAAAGAAAATTAGAGATTCGAAGTTCCCCAGGCGAGAGAAAGATGTTCCTATTTGATCACCTTGAAATTATGCAGAAATCTTCATCTTTAAGGCTCCAGACTCTCAGTTGTCTCTGATCTGAATAATGGTTTGGTTTTTTTAACTTTGGAACCATTGTTCTTTTATAGTGCGGACCGTTGGTAGGGATAGTTTGAAAGCTTTGGGAGGTATTATCTAACATAGTGAAACTTACACTTTCATATGAGTAAAGAAAACCCAATTCCACACCACCTGGGACTGTTCCAGGACACCAAGCTAGACTCAATGTATTCTTTAGAAAGTCTCAAGGTTTAGTGGAAATATTAAGCACTTTTTTTTACACCGTTCTGCAATCTGCATAAACTATTTTGATGATCATCCTAAAATTGGACATTCCGTTCTTCATTCTTTTCTTTGTGCCATGGACCATTCTATAAATAATGGTTGTTTTCAAGATTCTGTTAATGCAATTAAATCTCTCTCCATCTAGTGCACACATCGCCCCCAACGGGTGGGGCTAGTAAAAGGGACAGAGAATCAAACACTTTACCCTAACTCCTCAGACACAGTGCCATTCCCACAAGGATAACTGGTAGATACTCTACAGAATTCATCCTTGGTTTTGGCTCCATAGGCTTTGAGTTGATCAACTTCACGGTCTCATCTTGAGAATGCTTAAGGCCTCACGCACATGGACCATGGGAAATTTGCGTCCTGTTTCAGCCAGTTGGAGATGGGAAGGGGCAGCGTGAGCCGGTCTGGTCTAATCTTCTGCAGTAAGACATGGTAATGCTCTTCGCATCATGACCATGCAAAATAGACCTCTATGCCGCAATCTGTATACGGTCGGGTGGATGAGGTCGAAGGCGCATTTGATGTCAGCACCCTAAACGCTAGTGATTGAAGCATTGGCACCAACTAATGGATCCAGGGCATGGGAATTAGCATGCTACAAGTTAACCCAATCCTGGTATCACTGCATGAGAGATTCATCTGGTGACCCCCCTGACAGCTCAATTACGGTAAATGTTTACAAAGTTGAAGCAAAATTGAGAACTGGTTTCCAGCCTTGCCATGGCCCATTGTGCACCACTAGTGGTTAGACTGCAGTGTCTACAAATGGTCCCGACAGCTGAACACTCTGTAGGTGGTCTGTGTCCTCATCACTTGACGTGGAAACATTCCCATTTGACATCAAAATTTTGTATCATAGTACACAAAAGCGTCCAGACAAAAAAGCCATTGCCGAAAAATTTATTGTAATTTTTTTCTATATTGCTTGTCGGTTTTTTTAAATATTAATTTAGGGAAATTTTCTTCTTTGTGTCGTCTGTACCGAACAAGAAGATAAACAATTTCCTTGTTCCAGCCTGGGACAGTAATACCTTCTTATAATGGGTCTTACACAGATGATCACTCCATGATGCCGTGTATGGGGTGGGGTCAGGACCACGTCATGTAATACCTGGCCATGGTGGTGAGAGTCGCAGTCTGGTGAAGCTCTAAAGGGAATTTTTTGATGATATTTTCTATATCATGTGTCCCATTAGTGGCCCTAATAGGAGATTCCATCACATTGACGTTCCATGACGATTATGGCAGCCATTCTTGAGGGCGTTTGCTGAAGGAGCTAGCTTAGATTCTATGAATTAAATGGATCAGGACCAAGCACTTGCAACTTCTTTTATAAATTAGTTAGGGTCCTTACACTAATCTTAATTCTATAACTGTTGTCAGGAGAGGAAAAGTTGATCCTTGAGAATAAAATCCTCTTTAGGTCATCACTAGCCTGTGGGGCACTCTGCGCAGATCTCCTGCAGCACCCCCGCAGGTGAAAACTAGGCATTACATAGTGTTCTTGCCAAACAATAGGCTTCTGTACTGTAGCGTCCTCACCCCATAGGGGTCCTAATTATAAGACCCCTCACGTATTACACTCTGCTCAGAGTCTTCAAAATAGATTTAAAAAAAAACAAAAAAAAAAATTCAAATCATAGTTTAGTTCCTGAATCAAATAGTATCAAACGTAATAAAAAAAAAAAAAAATCCTGGGTAGATTAACACTAACTCCTGTATTAGTAGATTTTGCAGAGTTACAGAAACCCATATCTACCTACTCATCTTAAATAAAGGGGAGGGGGGGGTTCAATAAGGGGGAGGGCCTGGACATCTACGTTAAAGAGAAGCCGTCATGCAAAATGGACCCTACCCCCCTAAATAAAATATTTTCATTAAACTGCCATTAGAGAGCATTGCCTCATCCCTTCATGTCTTCCTTATCATTGACTGTAAACCTAAGCAATGAGGTCCAAGCGTATGAAATGTGTTGAAAGTCCTGAAGCATTAGCATATTCAAGCTGTCCACTCTATTCATGAGTGGGAGGCACAGCCACAACCCCAGTGCATGGACTGACAGCCTGTATATATGATGTGAGGCTGTATAATGATGTGATTCCTGGTGCTGCTGGCCACACCCCAGTGCATGATGACAGCCTGTGATAATGATGTGGGCTGTATAATGATGTGCTTCCTGGTTGCTGGCGCCCCTGCAGCCTGTGTGGCATGTGGGGTGTGTGTATAGGAGGATGAAGCAGCTCCAGGCAGCCATGTTATAGCAGAACATTGTCAGGTACTTGTGTAGCTATGGTCTGTTGCTATCCACCTGTGTATTAGGAGGAAGGAAGATGCCAGCATGTGTCAGCAGATGCAGCACACACACCAGCAATGCTTTACTATACATTACACAGACATGAGCAGGGGGAGGAAGGGGAGGGAGGTGTAGGTGGTAACAGGGGGTGACATCATGCCTCTGACTGTGGACCAGCCTCTATTATATGATAAAAAATAGATGATTTTACAATGAATAATGGAGAAATAAACTAGATAAAGGCTGGGATGGGATCCTTGTGAGCTGCTCCAACAGGGTAGTAGTGACAGGACAAGTGACACAGACCTGAGACAGGGCCTTTAATAGCCATCCATACCCGGATATAGATGTTCTATTTTTCGTAATATTTACACCGACAATGAGACCATGAGAAAAATCCCATGTAGAGAATATTGGCATTCTGGAAGCTGCGCAGGGCAGAACATAGCGGAAGTCCTGCACGTGTGTGTCCTGATATAACCTTCTATATTGTTCACTGTGACAGCCCGGCCACCTTTCACCTTCCCTGTAGACTCCCAGGGGATAAAGGCACTATGCCTGTAGGACTTCATATTCTGGTAAGTGGAGTTGGTCCTGAGCTCTACTTAAAGGGGATTATCAGGTTAAAGGGAACCTGACAGTCCCTGGTCTTATATAAAGTGAACATATAAGGCAGTGTGGCGAACTATGGCACGGGTGCCCAGAGGTGGCACTCAGAGCTCTCCTGTGGGCACCCAGGCCTCACCCCAGAATGAAGTCACCAGAAAGGATTCAAAGAATCTTCCTGCAGCATCTTCTACCTGATAGGCGAATTTGCCTCCTCCTTTCAACTGGGTGGTGGTCTTTAGGAGGCCTGAAAGATTGAAAGTTGTCAAAGAAACAAGAGAGAAATAAATTACTGCGCTGGCACTTGCTATAAATAAGTGGCTTTTTGTTAAAGTTTGGGCACTCGGGCTCTAAAAGGTTCGCCATCACTGATATAAGGTGTTTCATCTGAGTATGAGAGAATCAGAGCAAATTACATTGTTATAATAGTGCAGGTCTTTTGCCAACTTGCAGAGGGTGGAGAAGGGCACTGCCAATGAAAGGTAGTGGGGAAATCAAGACACTAGATGAAGGCCACGCCCATAGTGCACCAAAAGTTACATTGCAAAGAACAGAAGATGATTGGGGGTACAGCACTCGCAGCAATCAGCAGTAAGATGACACATTGGTTCACGTGTTTATACAATGTATCATTGCCTTTTATCATTGTTTTATCTTGTGGGGTGTGTCAGGACAAATGGGGTGCGGAGTAGATCGCCAGTAATTATGTGGCCTCTATTAGTTTATTATAATGTGTTTGGCACCTCGCTCGTTGCTTGGAGTAAGTAGAGTCAGGATGTTGTGATTGTACAACTGTCCACATTCTATACATCCGGTGGGGGTTTGTAGTGCACAGGAAATACACGACCAATACCTCCAACATGTACATAAGCGTACAGAAGGGAATGCAGGAGATTCCCGCACCCAATACCCATTGAGGGTCCTGGTGCAAAGCAGTTGTATTACTATCTCATCCAGGAGAGGGAGATAGAGTTCAGCCACTGTAATGATCCTGAGGACAGTACTGCACATTGCAAGATGTGGTTGTATGATGAGGATTGGAAGTGAAAAAACTGGGAAAGTAGTGGAAGCAGCAGCATGTATTAAGAGCGCTACCAAGTATTTCAAGAGAGGATTGTTCTAATATAGTATTAAGAAGTGTTATCCCCTTTTCTTAGGAAGGCAGGGGGTGTTAAGCACAGTACTTGAAGGAGAATGTCTACAGAAGCACAGAGTATTTCAGGAGACTAGAGGCAGTACTGATGTTGTAGGGCTACATGCCACAGCATTGATCATGTAAGAGTCAGGGAACACAAGGTGGAACAGATTTGCTAATCGTTACAGAGTATTTTAGCAAAAATGTACAGGCGGTCCCTTACTTAAGGACACCCGACTTAGATGACCCCTAGTTACAGGGGACCTCTCTTGCCCCCTTTTGGATGTATATAGTCCCAGGCTGCAATGATCAGCTGTAAGGGTCTGTAATGAAGCTTTATTGATAATCCTTGGTCCAATTACAGCAAAAAATTTTGAAACTCCAATTGACTGGGGCAAAAAAAAATTTTGGTCTGGATCTACAAATAAAATATACAGTTTCGACTTACATACAAAGCATTCTGAGAACAAACCTATGGAAATTATGTTGTAGGTACCCGAGAGGACTGCCTGTACCTCATCTGGTGGAGCAGGAGGTGAGCGGGGGGTAGGAGGGGGGGGATGGATACATTAGGAGGTCACAAGGGAATAGTAATGTACATGGGGGAAAGCTGGGACCTGTCCTTGTGGATTGTATCCGCCCTTCCGGAGATGTTGCAGACATTTTCTCAGATCTTGCTGTCGTAGAAAGGTTGAAGGCGACAGAGTGCTGATTTTTTTTTCCCCCTTATAATTTACACAGGATGACATCATCATATTTATACAGCTGGGTGAGAACGTTCAGCGCGGCCGCACTCGACCTTGAATCTGTGTGGATGAAGTTATTATATGCATAAAGATGTGTCTCTTTTCATAACCGAGATTTCCCTCCCAGTTCTGTCTGTTCCTGGATCACACCCACTCCCACCCACTCAGCTGCATCTATTATTCCATCCTGGGGCCATCAGCGGACGTGGGATCACTCATCATTTTTTGGATTTTGGAGCACCTCTGAAATTGAGCCATATAGGGCTGTACTAATAGGGCACATACAGCACAGGTTAATCCACCGGATGGCCACAGTACAGAGTATACACACAGTGATGTCCACAGTACAGGGATTAATACACACAGTGATGTCACAGTACAGATAATACACACATGTGATGAGAACACATGTCACAGAGATAATACACACAGGATTGTCACAGTACAGGAGATATACACAGTGATGTCACAGTACAGAGTAATACACACAGTGATGTCACAGTACAGGGATAATACACACAGTGATGTCACAGTACGGGGATAATACACACAGGATGTCACAGTACAGGGATAATAAACACAGCGATGAACAGTACAGGATAATACACAGTGATGTCACAGTCAGGGATAATACACACAGGATGTTCAAGTACAGGATAATTACACCAGGGATGTTCACAGTACAGGGTTAATCCACACGTGATGTCACAGTACAGAGATAATACACACAGTGATGTCACAGTACAGGGATAATAAACAGTGAGGTCAAGTACAGGGATAATACACAACAGTGATGTACACGTACAGAGATAATACACACAGTGAGTGTCACAGTACAGGGATAATACACACAGTGATGTCACAAGTACAAGGGATAATACACACAGTGATGTCACAGTACAGGGATAATACACACAGTGATGTCACCGTAAGAGGATATACACACAGTGATGTCACAGTACAGGGATATACAACACCGTGATGCAAGTACAGGGGATAATACACACAGTGATGTCAAAGTACAGAGAGAATACACACAGTGATGTCACAGTACAGGGATAATACACCAGTGATGTCACAGTACGAGATAATACACACAGTGATCACAGTACAGAGAATACACACAGTGATGTCACAGTCAGGGATAATACACACAGTGATGTCACGTACAGGATAATACACACAGTGATGTCACAGTACAGGGATAATACACACAGTGATGTCACCGTACAGGGATAATACACACAGTGATGTCACGTACAGGGATAATACAGCGATTGTCACAGTACAGGGATAATACACAAAGTGATGTCACAGATACAGGGGTAATACACACAGTGATGTCACAGTACAGAGATAATACACACAGTGATGCACGAGTACAGGGATAATACACACAGCGATTGTCACAGTGCAGGGATAATACCACACAGTTGATGTCACAGACAGGGTAATCACAGTGATGTCACAGTAAGGGATAATTACACACAGCGATGTCACAGTACAGGGATAATACACGCAGTGATGTCACAGTACAGGGATAATACACACAGTTATGTCAACAGTACAGGGATAATACACACAGCAATGTCACAGTACAGGGATAAATACACACGTGATGTCACAGTACAGTGATAAACACACAGCGAATGTCACAGTACAGGGAATAATTACACACAGTGAGTCACAGTACAGGGATTAAATACACACGTGATGTACAGTACAGGGATAATACAAACAGCGATGTCCCAGTACAGGGATAATACACACAGTGAATGTCACAGTACATGGAGAATACACACTGTGATGTCACAGTACAGGGAGAATACACACAGTGATGTCACAGTACAGGGATAATACACACAGCGATGTCACAGTACAGGGATAATACACACAGTGATGTCACAGTACAGGGATAATACACACAGTGATGTCACAGTACAGAGATAATACACACAGTGATGTCACAGTACAGGGATAATACACAGTTGAGTCACAGTACAGAGATAATACACACAGTGATGTCACAGTACAGGAGATAATACACACACAGTGATGTCACAGTAAGGGATAATACACACATTGATGTCACAGTACAGAGATAATACACACAGTGTGTACACCAGTACATGACATAATAACAACAGTGAGTTCACAGGTAAGGGAGAATAACACACAGTGATGTCACAGGACAGAGATAATACACACAGGATGTCACAGTACAGGGATAATACACAGTGATGTCACAGTACAGGGATAATACACACAGTGATGTCACAGTACAGGGATAATACACACAGTGATGTCACAGTACAGGGATAATACACACAGTGATGTCACAGTACAGGATATATACACAGTGATGTCACACAGTACAGGATAATATCACACAGTGATGTCACAGTACAGGGATAATACACACAGTGATGTCACAGTACAGGGATAATACACACAGTGATGTCACAGTACAGGGATAATACACACAGTGATTGTCACATGTACAGGGATAATACACAGTGATGTCACAGTACAGGGATAATACACACAGTGATGTCACAGCACAGGGAGAATCACACAGTGAGTAAGCAGCAAGAGATAATACACACAGTGATGTCACAGTACAGGGATAATACACGTGGATGTCACAGTGTATTCATGGGGTATAACATGCCAGTCAACTTGATTATTAAATGTCGTTTAGTTTAAGGTGAAATGTGAAATATTTCCATGTAATCTGGGTGTACGTTATACTGTGTGTTCGTAGAAGAGTTTTTGTACTTTAATTTCCCATTCTGTTTTCGTTTGACATTGACAGTGATTCTAATCTCCTCCCATACAGACAGTCCAGCTCCTTACAATTATTTGGCATTAATTTGTTAGCATCATGCTGTCACCTTCTATACATATATGAACCACCTGACTGACACTAGGACTCAGCACTACATGTACGGAGCAC
>WNYA01000048.1:405706-450185 GCA_019512145.1 Engystomops pustulosus
GGTTATCAACACCAACAAAGGCAGGAGCTATGGGGGGAGCGGTCTATATGCTCCGTACATGTAGCAGAGCCGAGTGTCAGGTCAGGGTTCATATGATAGAAGGTGACAATGCATGATGCTAACAAGTAATGCCAAAGAATTGTAAGGAGCTGGACTGTCTGTATGGGAGGAGATTAGAATCACTGTCAATGTCAAAGAAAACGGAAAATGGGGAAATTAAAGGTACAAAAATCTTCTAGAACACAGGTTATACCGTACACACAGATATAGATGGAAATATTTCACATTTCACTTAAACTACCATTTAATAATACAAGTTGGACTGGCTATGTTATACCCCATGAACACTGTGACATCACTGTGTATTATCCCTGTACTGTGACATCACTGTGTGTATTATCTCTGTGCTGTGACATCACTGTGTGTATTATCCCTGTACTGTGACATCACTGTGTGTATTATCCCTGTACTGTGACATCACTGTGTGTATTATCCCTGTACTGTGACATCACTGTGTGTATTATATCCCTGTACTGTGACATCACTGTGTGGATTGTCCCTGTACTGTGACATCACTGTGTATTATCCTGTACTGTGACAATCACTGTGTGATTATCCTGTACTGTGACATCACTGTGTTGTATTCCCTGTGACTGTACACTCACTGTGTGTATTATCCCTGTAAACTGTGCATCACTGTGTGTATTATCCCTGTACTGTGACATGCACTGTGTGTATTATCCCTGTACTGTGACATCACTGTGTGTATTATCCCTGTACTGTGACATCACTGTGTGTATTATCACCTGTACTCTGTGACATCACTGTGTGTATTATCCTGTACTGTGACATCACTGTGTGTATTACCCCTGTACTGTGACATCACTGTGTGTATTATCCCTGTACTGTGACATCACTGTGTGTATTATCTCTGTACTGTCACAACACTGTGTGTATTATCCCTGTACTGTGACATCACTGTGTGTATTATCCCTGTACTGTGACATCACTGTGTGTATTATCCCTGTACTGTGACATCACTGTGTGCATTATCCCTGTACTGTGACATCGCTGTGTGTATTATCCCTGTACTGTGACATCACTGTGTGTATTATCCCTGTACTGTGACATCACTGTGTGTATTATCTCTTTACTGTGACATATCTGATTGCATGGGGGTAACAATGGAGGGTTTAGACCTAACCCTGGCTTAAAAGAACTCAGCCATGGGGAATCTACTTTCTGAGATATTCTCTGAGGTCGATTCCCCATCTGGTCACTAATTCAGGGACGCAGTTGCTGCAGAAAAAATGTTCAATGTTGGATTATGCTAATACATTTCTAAGGCTACTGGGGGTATAGAGTTGCCTGGGACACCTCCGGGGGGCAAAGGCTAGACCAGTAGCCCCTACTAACCCTCCTCTATCAGCTTTGGTCCCTTCTCCAACACCATTAGAGCTCTGCGCAAGCGCGCCGCCAACAGCCGAATAAAAGCTACTGTGCATGTGCAGAGCTCCCCAGCAGCAGGTGCGATGCCGGAGACGGGCCGGAGCAGATAGAGGAGGGTAAGTAGTGGCTACTGGGGGCATGGAGTAACCTCCGCCCCTGGACTGTCTCTATGCCTCCAGTAACCTTAGAATTTAATTTAATTTGCATATTCAATCATTAATTTATTTCTGCCCAGACCCGGAATCTACCACCGGGAATCTCTCAGAAAGCAGATTTTCCATGGTGGATTTCATATAAGTCCATGTTTGAATTGGGAGAACCCACATATTTTGGGTTTGGGTGCGCTCATCACTTCCCTATATGAGAAGGCTACTACATGTAATAGTATATCATTGCTTAGTTGCCTGCATCAGACTTCGCATTACAGCCCAGTGTCTTCGCAGTGTCTGACTTCGGACCCCCAGATAACCTAGTTCTGGAGTTCATCTTCACCCAGGAATTAGAGGCAACCAATCTTCACCTTAGTTGGTCGTCTACTGTATCTATGAGGACCAATATTGGGTTAAAGTCTGGGCCCACTGTAGGATTCTCTGGGCCAGTCCGACACTGGATCACAGCAGTTAAATGCTACCCCCCACCCCCCGCTTGGGTCACCACTCGATTTGGCCCTATTCCTTCTGCATATGTATATTCTGGGTCCGGACTGACAGTATTAAGGTCTCCTTACTGAAATTCTGCAGACTATATCAATGTCTATGAGAATGGCTGACTCCATGGTATAGGGTTTTCGGACCCTCCTCTGACAAATGATATTGTATGAACATAAGTAAATCTCATTCACATACTTTATTGTTGGTAGAAGAGGGAAGACTTACCCATTAAAGTAATGGGAACAATTACTCGGGGTCCCAGATCATGAGAGCTCCCAAAAACGTCCTCAAGATGTCAAAATAATTGGAAGAGTAGGGAGCACTAGACTCCGTTCTCTGCCATTCAGAGCACAGCTGTGCATTAGGGTTCCCCCAGACAGAACTTTTGCTTGGGACCACAGAAATACCAAAACCGCCTCCCAACTTACTGGTCCACCCCTAGAAATCCAATACCACCCAAAAAGTGTATAGGACCACCCAAGGTATTATATGTAAATGGAATGGTATACATAAAAATGTGAGGCTGTACCACCAATTTTGGGACGGCTGGTAAGTTGTCATTTAGGAGGATTGTAATTTATACTCATGAACACTAGGGGCGCTACGTTTTTTAAATTTTTTTATGTGGTCGTCTAAACCCAAGACATAGGTTCACAAAATTAGATACATATAAATGTTTTGGTTGAAAAACGTCTAAATCTTGATAAATCTCCAGGTAAAATGTCGATTTTCTAATGGTCGGAAAAGAGACTGGAACAGAATCTTGAAGATTTTTGAGATCTATTTCGGAAGTTGATGTGTTAAACCACGAGTGTAGAAATGATTGGATCTTTCAAGTTCAACATCCCAACCCTTCATTAGCCGCACAGTTATCCGCCGAGTGTCTTCTGCCTAATCCCCCAATGACAACCTTTGCCCCGCTCCCGTAACGTGTCAGGCTTTCCATCACGTCGGGCTGACTCTGTCCTGTTCTCTCGTGATAAGAGCGATTTATTAAACTTTACAAAGTCGTGCAAAGTGAAACCACAACGCGGGTTTCTGTCATTTTTTAAATACTTTGTGGCAGGTGAATTTATCACAAGTCCAGGGGAACATCTCTATGGTGTGAAGTTATTATGAGGGCCCCCCTTGGCCTTGGGAGAAGCTATGATTGGTGGTCTACACACAGAAGACCTATCGGTGACCTTTAGATTAGATTCAGAAAAACTGTTCTCCATTAGATCAGTCAACAATTCAATATGGTGGATATGGGCTACTCAGTCTTATGGTAAGATCTAGAATGAGAACGATCAGACATGTCAAACCTCAACGCCTGATCCTTCAAAGATACAATGTCCAGCAGAACACATAGGCTGAACCTTCTCTTCTCTAAAACATACGGCCTGCAGATAGGACACTAATGTACAATATACTCAGCTCCTCCTGCTCTGTAACATGCTGTTTGTAGATAGAAAACTACATGGAATCTGTTCAGCTCCTTCTGCTCTATAACATGCTGCCTGCAGATAGGACACAATGTACAATCTGCTCAGCTCCTCCTGCTCTATAACATGCTGCCTGCAGATAGGACACAGGGATAATACACACAGCGATGTGTATTATCCCTGTACTGTGACATCACTGTGTGTATTATCCCTGTACTGTGACATCGCTGTGTGTATTATCCCTGTACTGTGACATCACTGTGTGTATTATCCCTGTACTGTGACATCACTGTGTGTATTATCCCTGTACTGTGACATCGCTGTGTGTATTATCTCTGTACTGTGACATCACTGTGTGTATTATCCCTGTACTGTGACATCACTGTGTGTATTATCCCTGTACTGTGACATCACTGTGTGTATTATCCCAGTACTGTGACATCACTGTGTGTATTATCTCTGTATTGGGAAATCTCTGTGTATATTATCCTTGCACTATGTTTATTGTTTTCTATTGGACTCCTATTAGAACTTCCCAGGATTGTCAGTAGGTGGCAGTCTTGCTCTGTGATGATGGGTCCTGCACTGTATACGCTGTTAGGATTGAAGCTTCGTCATAATGTTTTATATTAGTTTTAATGAAAGTTTTTCTGAACCTCAACATGGGCGGATGTATATCATTTGGACATTTTTTTAGGGTCTATATTTTAGGTCTGTGTCCTATCTGCAGGTCCCATAGCCCATAACTGGAGTTGAAGTGATTGCCCCTGGAAATACTACTTACCGTCTTATCCACGGTATTGCCTACAGATGTCTGATTGGCCGGTGTCCTGGCTGAGCACGTTTCTGACTCTCAGGTCTGTTCCCATAAGGATGAATAGAGCACCTGAGTGCGTGCACCGCCATTGCTTCATTCAAACAGGTGTGGGTAGCGGACCACTCCACTTATTATTGGTAGGGGGAGCTCAGCAATCAGACACTTGATAATATAAATTCCTTTATTTATATAGCGCACACAGATTACGCAGCGCTGCACAGAGCTCCCCAGATCAGTCCCTGTCCCCAATTGGGCTCACAATCTAATTAAACTACCAGTATGTTTTGGAGTGTGGGAGGAAACCAGAGGACCTGGAGGAAACCCACGCATACACGGAGAGAACATACAAACTCTTTGCAGATGTTGACCTGGATGCGACTTGTACTCAGGTCCCCAGGGCTGCAAGGCTGTAATGCTAACCACTGAGCCACCGTGCTTATCACCTAACCCGGATACTCATGAGACAAATCCTTTAAATCAGAATGCACCCTATGGCAATATAGTGCCGCCATATACCTGCCTTATACTTTCCGCTATAATGAACCATAATGATATTAAGTATTATTACATTATTTTTGGGGACAATGCTGAAGCTTTTTGACCGTCGTCACCTATGAGGCAGAATTCTAGGTCGCCGCGTCCTATCTCCGTGATGGCGGTGATGTGCGCTAGGGTTACAGCGAGTTCACACATTGTTGTGACATATAAGCCGTCAGGTGGATTACACAGCGGCCCGGGAAGCAGTAGGGGTAGGATTGTGTTTCCTTGTATCCGGGGAGACAATCACCTTAGCAACAGAAAACAGAAGGGGACGGATTATCCTGCCTGCATGTCACGGGCAGGATGACAAGGAAGTGTCTGCTGCAGCACATTGCACCAATGCCCCAGCCTGCTAGATGTGCCCTGCACTAATGTGCCCGGTAAGATGAGCATAGCCCTCTGATACATTGTAACATGTCCTGCTGGAGATACATAGAGATCTATAGGTATAGAATAGTGGAGACCATACACTGTGTGTGATGTGCATGCTATCGCCTTGTTATAGGGAATTGCATGAACAGCAATTCCATAATATAACGACATCACTCACAATATAACATGGAGTGTGCTCGTACCCCCTATCCTATAGCTACAGGATGATTATTCCTATGGGGAAGTCAATAATTTGTGATACTTCATAAAATTTGGTAGCTTTCATCCCCAGTAGTGAAGTGAGATTGCAAGGATTTTTGCAAATTTTTTTGCACAGATAATTTTGGCACTTTTCATAAAATTGTCATTTATGTAGTTGTCTGTTTGCTGATTTATTCATGTCTCCTACTTCTTCTAAAGAAACAAAAAGTTCATGGAGTTCACAGTGTAGACAGTTTAGTATAAAGTA
The DNA here is from genome assembly GCA_019512145.1 of Engystomops pustulosus. NCBI lineage: Eukaryota > Metazoa > Chordata > Amphibia > Anura > Leptodactylidae > Engystomops > Engystomops pustulosus. Next base: position 411,428 of record WNYA01000048.1, read on the forward strand.
AGTGCCTGAGCTCCCCCTAGTGGTGGCTGCAGGTAGTCAGGATTGTATTATTATAGCAGTCATCCCATGTATCACTCTTAGTCTTATTATAAGGAAACAAAAAGTGTATAGAGTTCCATATATACACAGTATAGTATAAAGTAAGTGCCTGAGCTCCCTCTAGTGGTGGCTGTAGGTAGTCAGGATTGTTTTATTATAGAAGTAATCCAATGTTTTACTGGTACAGTCAGTCCCTAGGTTACGTATAAGATCGGTTCCATAGGTTTGTTCTTAAGTTGAATTTGTATGTAAGTCGAAACAGTATATTTTATAATTGTAGTTCCAGGCAAAATAGTTTTTTTGCTGCGGTGACAATTGGAGTTTTTACATTTTTTTGCTGTAATGGGACCAAGGATTATCCATAAAGCTTCATTACAGACACCTTACAGCTGATCAATGCAGTCTGGGACTATACTAAAGCATTCAGAGAGCTTCACCAGAAGTCACAGTGGTCAGAGGAGTCCGTCTTTAACTAGGGGTCGTCTGTAAGTCGGGAGTCCCTAAGTAGGGGACCACCTGTATTTGTATTCTAAAGAAACAAAAAAAAAGCCAATAGAGTTCAATGTATGCACAGTATCGTATAAAGTGCAAGAGCCCCCCTAGTGGTGGCTGCAGGTATTCAGGATTGTATTATTATAGGAGTAATCCAATGTTTTACTGTTATTTTCTTCTAATAAAGCAAAAAGCTTATAATGTTCAATGTATAGATAGCATAATATAAAGTATGTGTTTGAGCTCCCCCTAGTAGTGACAGCAGGTAGTTGGCATTGTATTATTAGAGGATTGATCTACTGTTGTTTTATTCTTAAAGGACATCTACCACCAGGATGAAGTATTGTAAACCAAGCTGTGCATCCCCTCTGGCAGGATCTGCTCTTCTTTAAGCTTCATATGCCCTTTTGTTTAAGAAAAAAAGAGTTTAAAATTATTAAAATTAGCCTGAGGGGCTCCCTGATCTAGTAACATTTATGGAGCCTAAAGCCCCTCAGGCTCATTTGCATGAATTGTAAAGCTTTTTTATCTTAAAAACATGGGCATATGAAGCTTAAAGAAGAGCAGATCCTGCAGAGCAGGTCAGTGTGTTTGGCTTACAATCCTTCATCCTGGTGGTGGATGTCCTTTAAGAAACACGGTTCAATGTATAGACAGTATAGTATACAGCATGTGTGCGAGCTCCCCCTAGTGGTGGCAGCAGGTAGTCATTATTACTGTTATTCCCAATCCATCTGAATGGAGAGGCAGGATGCAAGGTCTAGCAGCTGATCAGCCAAGTGGGGGGGGGGGGGGGGGACAGGATCCCCGATCTTGTGATTAGTGATGGTAATACACTTCTACCCCCCTCCCTCACACCACCGGGCTGATAGCAGTTATGTGCCATTCGTATAGTGGACACCCTTACAGCTTTCCTCGGATACTGAAGGACGTCTTGGATTACTGGGCTGAATTGGATTGTTACCCTTGGGGCTGATGCAATCACCACTATATCACTAGTCACTCAGCTTTCCTAGGAGCAGATGTAACTATAGATGAAATCAAAGAATTTATCTGGGTTAAATATTCTTAGAATCGCCCCCGCCTGACACCTGCAGACCATACAGTGACTGCTATGCCTCTGCTATATACAGATTAGTCCCCGGGGAACCTGAATGACACATTTATCGCTGTGAAGTCTTTACAGAAAGAACAATCGTTGCCGCCAGCGCCGCCGCCGTCACCATGGTAACCCAGGTGAATGTTCTTTTATGTTTGTATAGAAGTGGGAACAATTGGCGCCCTGCTCTGTGGTTGCTCACTTTACCTGCAGCACAGGCATCCTTAAAGGGGTATTCTACTGATCGCAAGGTGCTGATAAGTGGTGGTCCCGACCTCCTTGGTGCCCCCACATACGACTCCGTTCACTGCAGAGTGCAGGTTCCCATAGAGAATGAATGGAGCAGATGTGCAGGTATAGCCAGCCCCTCCATTTATAGGGGGCACCGGACGCGATCAGTTTCCAGGCTGAGAGTATAGCTCCTTTTGTGGTTCTATATTAATCCCCCAGGGGCGCAACATGAGGGGGTGCAGAGGGTGCGGTTGCCACTGGGCCCATAAGGTCTAGGGGGCCCATATAGTGTACCTTTCCTAGTACTAGTACTGTAAACAACACATTATAATTGGGTGCCTGGCACACATTTTGCACTGGGGCTCATCAGCTTCACGTTACATTAAAGAGGACCTGTAACCTAAATTTTCGGCACTAGGAGATGTTACTAAAGTAAGCAGCTCCTAGTGCTTGAACAAACGCCGCAGTGTTACAGTGATAGCGTTACCAGAGACCTGCGGTAACGCTATCAAACACTGCGGCGGGGTACAGTGCAGTGGTGTAACTAGGAGAAGCAGGGCCCCATAGCAGGCTTTTGCATGGGGCCCCCTTCTCACTTAATAAAAATATACATATTAGTATACTCACACATACAAGTTACAATCACACATTTTATACATATACAGCATATATACATCACATATATGTTATATATATGTTATGCTGTACAATGTGCAGCATAATATGTATATAATGGTGCACATCCTCCACTCTTTAGTATGTCAGGTAGGATGCCGGGGCCCCCTGACACGGTGGAACCAAAAGCGGCTGCTATGGCTGCTACCGCTGTAGTTACGCCCCTGGTACAGTGTAATTATCAGACTGCTTGCAAAGCTGTCCGATGTATTCATGAGGGGGCAGTCCGAGGTGCTTCCCCGGACCGCCCCACTCGCTCCATAGGCAGTCACCGCCCCTAGCCATGCCCCAACTCCGCCCCCTCATGAATATGTCGGACAGCTTTGCGAGCGGTCCAACAATTATACTGTACTCCGCCTCAGTGTTAGATACCAATACCTGAGGTTTCCGGTAACGCTATCACTAACACTGCAGCGTTTGATCAAGCACTAGCAGCTGCTTATTTTAGTAACATATCCTAGTGCCGAAATTATGGGTGACAGGTCCTCTTTAAGTTAGTCCTGCTGCCTGTCACAAAATCTTCTGGACAACCCCTATAAATATAAAAAAGTCACAATTCTGCCAACACTAGATGGCGCTCCTGAGAACGATTATGTTAATCTGTGGACATGCAACTTGATTGGTCATATATCCATAAATCTAAGCATGTTATATATCACACAGCCCTCATCTAAAGGACAGGAGCCGGAGGGAGAGACAAAAACTACAGAAGGAACAGGTAAGTCGTCTGACATAAAATCAGTTTTTTAAGAAATGTTCTAGTCTAGTTTACGGGGAGACCTTCCCCCACAGTTAGCACCCATGTACAGACCCTTGTGTAACATACTAGGTAAAAGGATCAAAAATCTGAACCCCCAAATAATTTTTACTTGTGACACCAATTCAGCCTTTGTTTACTGATTAGGAATATCCGGGAGACCCCCCAATCCGTGTGATGGAGAGAAGATCAATGGAAACCTCAAGAAGAAACCGCACTCAGCGATCGACAAGCATAAACATGACGGTGATTATTTGGTGTATGTGATTGTCCACGTGGCCGGGCCCCAAATTTCCATCTCCCAATGAGGCCCAGTTATGGGTATAGGACAATCCCCTTTGATGGATCTACACTTCACGGTGTATGCAGAGAGATCATGGGCTGAGTCCTCATCATACATAGGGGGTGCGCCGCCTATTAGCTTGGAACATCCCCTTTAAGACCTATATAATCTTATTCTGTCATCTCCTTAAAGACGTATATAATGTTATACTGTCATCCCCTTTAAGACCGATGTGATCTTATTCTGTCATCCACTTTAAGACCTATATAATCTTATACTGCCGTCCCCTTTAAGACCTGTAGTTTACACTTTTTTTTTGTATTTATGGGGTATTAAATGATCCGTATATGTCTACAGGTATAATTTTTCTCGCACTGCTGAGATGACCTTCTCGCTCCAAAATTAGGGAAACTGTTGTTAAAAATCTGACTCCCATGGTGGGGGGTTATTACATCCAGAATCATTGTCACTGGTGGTCCTGCAGTATGACGCTGCCTACAGGCCCAGTGTCCGTCCACCGTGCACACAGATGGACCTGCAGGCTTTGGCGCTGCGTCCAATGATGTCATAACTAATTAGAAGCACAATAATTGGTTAATTCCACTTCACAACATCGGCGCGGCTCATCCTCGGCAGAATCTGAAAACCCGATAAGGAAGGCGCTGAGGATCCTGGCATCTCCGCTCCGAGTCTGGAGAATGTGCCAAGTCAGATTTGTTGGGCGCTAGATAATAAGTCGTATTCAGACGAATTAAAATTCTGCGCAGCGCCTGGACGGGAATGCTGGAAAATCATCGGGATAACAGCAAACAACACGAGACAAGCCCTACACCAGGCGCCTGACTAATGAGCGCCGCTTCTCATACTCCAACGCAGAAATATGTTATCAAATTAGTGAGATGCGAAGACTAAACACATATGTCTGGAAATATGTCGCACATGAGCCCATGTGACTGCTGGGTAGTGATTATCACAAGACCCGAAGCCTCAATACATGGCTACTGCCTTTACACGTATATATATATATACATCACAGGCGGGACCCTAGCAGAGCACATACAGGAGGAGACATGGAAGCCAGAGACAGGACCTCAAGAATGGATGATGGAAATGTGACATCACTGTGTGTATTATCCTGTACTGTGACATCACTGTGTGTATTATCTCTGTACTGTGACATCACTGTGTGTATTATTCCTGTACTGTGACATCACTGTGTGTATTATCTCTGTACTGTGACATCACTGTGTGTATTATCCCTGTACTGTGACATCACTGTGTGTATTATCCCTGTACTGTGACATCACTGTGTGTATTATCTCGGTACTGTGACATCATGTTTGTATTAGCACTGTCCTGTGACCATCACTGTGTGTATTTTAGCTCTGTACGTGACCACACTGCTGTGTATTATCTGTTAAGTGAATCACTGTGTGTATTATCCTGATCTGTGACATCACGGTGTGTTATTATCCGCTCGTGACACAGTGGGTATTATCCCCGTGGTCTGTGACATCATGTGTGTATTTTATCCGGTAATGTGACAGCACTGTTGTATATCCTGTTACTGTGACATCACTTGGTATTATCTCTGTAATGTGACATCACTGTGTGTATTATCTTGTACTGTGACATCAACTGTGTGTATATCCCTGTATGTGACATCACTGTGTGTATTACCTGTACTGTGGACATCATGTGTGTATTAGCTGTCTGTGACATCACGTGTGTTTATCTGTACGTGACATCACTGGTGTGTATTATCCTACGGTACTGTGACATCCTGTTGTATGAATATATGCCCTGTGACATCACGGTGTTGTATTTATCCCTGTACTGTGACATCACTGTGTGTATATTATGTACTGTGACATCACTGTGTGTTTATCTCGTGTCATGTGACATCACTGTGTATATCCTGTACTGTGACCTCCGAATTGTGTGTATTATCTCATGTACTGTGACATCACTTGTGTATATCCCTGTACTGTGACATCACTGTGTTGTAATATCCGTACTGTGACATCACTGTGTGTATTATCTCTGTACTGTGACATCACTGTGTGTTATCCCTGTACTGTGAATCACTGTTGTGTATATCTGTCTGTACTGTGACATCACTGTGTGTATGTATCACCCTGTACTGTGACATCCTGTGTATTCTTGTACGTGACATCACGGTGTTATATTCCCTGTACTGTGACATCACTGTGTGTATTATCCCTGTACTGTGACAACTCCGTGTGTAGTATCCTGTACTGTGACATCACGGTGTGATTATCCCTGTACTGTGACATCGCTGTGGGTATTATCCTCGGTACGTGACAATCCACTGTCGTGTATTTACATATTGAGCACTGTGTGTATTATCCTGTACTGTGACATTAACTGTGTGTATTTCCTCGTACTGTTGACATCACTGTTGTGTGTATTATCCCTGTACTGTGACATTCACTGTATATGTTGCATATGATTTTGTTACGCCTGAACGTGACATCACTGTGGTATATCTCTGTACTGTGCACATTCAACTGTGTGTATTCCTGTACTGTGACATCACTGTGTGTATTATCCCTGTACTGTGACATCATTTGTGTTATCCTGTACTGTGACATCACTGTGTATTATGATGTACTGTGACATCACTGTGTGTATTATCCCTGTACTGGACATCATGTGGGTATATCCCTGTACTTGTGAATCACTTTGTATTATCCTGTACTGTGACATCACTGTGATGTATCCCTGTACTGTGACATCACTTGGTGTATACTCTGTACTGTGACATCACTGTGTGTATTGTCGTCTGTACATGTGACATCACGTGGTATTATCTCTGTACTGTGAATCACTGTGTGTGATTATCCCTTGTACTGTGACATCACTGTGTGTATATCTCCCTGTACTGGACATCACGTGTGTATATCCCTTGTACTGTGACTCACTGTGTGTTATGTATCTCTGCTACTGTGACATCACTGTGTGTATATCCTGTCCTGTGACATCACTGTGTGTATTATCTCTGTACTGTGACCATCACTGGTGTATTCACCATGTACTGTGACATCACTGTGTGTATTACCGTAATGTGACATCACGTGTGTATTATATCTCGTATGTGACATCACTGTGTGTATATCTCTGTACTGTGACATCACTGTGTGTATTACTCTGTACTGTGACATCACGTGTGTATTAATCCATGATACTGTGACATCCGACAGTGTGTATATCCTGTATGTGACATCACTGTGTGTATTATCCGTACTGTGACATCAACTTGTGTATTCTGTACTGTGACATCACTGTGGTATTATCCTGTACTGTGACATCACTGTGTGTATTATCTCTGGAATCTGGTGAATCATCACTGTGTGATTATCTCCTGGTACTGGACATAACTGTGTTATTATCCTGTACGTGACATCATAGTGTGTATATCTCTGTACTGTGGAATAACTGTGGTGTTATCCCTGTACTGTGATCACTTGGTGGGGATCCTATTACTGTTGACATCACTGGAGAAGACCATTAGTTTCCCTGTTATGGCGCTGCCCGGGGCAGTAGTGTAGTTCAGGCCTTGAGCAGTGAATGGAAGCATCAAGGCCACACGTTACCAATGTTTTTGGTTGGGAATGAATCCCCCATGATTTCATTAATTTGGGAGAAGTCCCAAAATAGTCCCCCCCAGAGACCTGATCCTTGTGCCCTTTTACGGTGTCTTGGTTGGGGAAACCCAATAAAAAGAAGCAATTGTAGTGATATCACAGTCATAGAAGCAAGCGGGGAGGTGATAGAGACAGGAGTGCGGGACGCAGGTCGCCTAGCAAACACAGGCAGCCATCACCACCAACCAGTGGCCGAACTCACTTATGGTTTGTAAAGGGTTTCAGTGGTTCTCCAGGGCAGGAGGGAAAAAGAGAATGACCACCAAACCCCAAACCCCCTGACAGAGGAGACACGCAGATTTCCTCACTGGACTAGGCACTGGCAATAGGGGGGGACCGGGACAGGGACACGCGGAACTTGGGGGGACGGACAGGGACCACGTGACACTTGGGGGGAAAGGACAGGGACGACGCATGACACCTTGGGGGGACAGGACAGGGACACGCCGGGACAATTGGGGGGACAGGACCAGGGACACGTGACACTGGGGACAGGACAGGGACACGCTGACACTGGGGGCGGACAGGACAGGGACACGCTGACACTTTGTGGGGACAGGGACAGGACACGCTGGACACTTGGGGGACAGGACAGGGGAACGCTGACACTGGGGGACAGGACAGCGGACACGCTGGACACTTGGGGGACAGGACAGGGACACGCTGACACTGGGGGAAGGACCAGGGACACGCTGACACTGGGGGACAGGACAGGGAACACGCTGACACTTGGGGGACCAGGGACAAAGACACGCGACACTGGAGGACAGGACAGGGAACGATGACCACTTGGGGGACAGGAAAGGGACACACTGACACTGGGGGACAGGACAGGGCCACGCTGACAACTGGGGGAACAGGACAGGGACACGCGGACACTTGGGGGACAGGACAGGGACACACTGACATTGGGGGACAGGACAGGGACACGCTGACACTGGGGGAAGGGAACAGGACAGCGGGACACGCTGACAACTTGGGGTACCGGACAGGGACACACTGACACTGGGGAAGGAACAGGGGACACACTGGACACTTGGGGGACAGGACGGGACACGCTGAACCACTTGGGGGACAGGGACAGGGAACGCTGACACTGGGGGAAAAAGGACATGGACACGCTGAACACTTGGTGGGAATGGACATGGGAAACATGACACCTTGGGGAACAGGACAGGACCGCTGACACTTGGGGGGACAGGACAGACACGCTGAACTTGGGGGACAGGAAAGGGACGCATGTATCAGGATGCAAAACAATGTGAAAATTGATTGTGAAGGTTTTGGGCAACCTACATCAATCCACCTCTTAGGTTTCTCCCTTGTGGCAGAGGAGGGTGCTGTACCAGGCGCTGAACTGGCTAGAGTGTCAGTGTGGCACCGTCTGCAGTGATGGAGACCTCATTACTGATGGGTGACGCCCTCGTTTTCAATATGTAATAAGTAGACGTTACTGAGTGGGTTTTAATTTTGTTCCCTTTGGCCAGCTGAGCTGGGACATCAGCTTCGTCGTTGTCACATCAAATACATCTGCGAGTTCCAAAGCGTCACACATCAAACCGCGGATACTATAGACTCGCCAGCAGATCTGAGCAGTGAATAACATTCATACGGCGCTCCCTCTTTCACCCATTCATCAAACAATCACCCAGCGCAAAAATTCAGACATCTGTTTCCGTCAGCGATGATGTGCTGATAAGTTACGAGAATTGCATTGTTCTGTCTCCGCTTCTATGTCAATACCACCACGACATTTTAACCTTTGCAGGAAGATTGGAGGCCTTCAGCAATTATCACCCTCATCCTCCTCAATGTCCAGAGTTGTGCCGGGGCGTGCAGATCAGGGAGTGGAAGTTCGAGCTTGAATCAAGAGGATCCTTTACAGTTATTGTAAAAGAAGATTGAAACAAATTGGCAACTGGACACAAATCTACGAAGAACTAAAGTCAGAGGGTCCTCTAGACGGAGAAGGCTCATAATGCATATTGGGTCATGCAGAAGATAAACCCCAGTTGGAGCTGACTGTAGAGCCAAGCGATAGGATATGGAGGCGAGGATTTCATGCCTGTGTTGAGTGGTACCTATAACAAGTTCAACTGACCACGAAGCTCAAAGATCCGGATAGACCCAGCATGACCAAGATACGGGACATGCTTTGTAATATGTTGACTATCCCTATGGAGCAGATAATGGGGCACATTTATTTAACACGGTCCTGTTGCGATCCAGAGGGTGCGATCTCTGCGAGATTGGGTCTTCCGCGATTCATTAAGGTGTGACGTCCGATGTTCACCAGGTGTCGTTGCTGCGTCGAGGTCCGCCGGAGTTCATCGGAGTTCACCTTCTATTTCGTGGTGCAGGTAAGCGCGTCTCAAGCAACACAATTTTTTTTCTTAAATACCACGTTTTTTCCGAATCTGTTGGGTTTTCCGGCGGCCACGCACCCCGATTTCCATCGCATGCGCCGAAATCCGATCACGTCAGCCAAAATCCCGGCGGAATTCGGCGCAAATCGGAAATCGCTGGGATGCTGATGGAATTGCGCGATTTGGACACTTAGTAAATGAGCCCCAATGTGTTATCTGCCACACGTTTTATAAAGGGGGCTCATCAGATGCACCTCAACTAACTAATTTATAATCATGATGCATACCGGACCATCTGTGCACTGGGAATAAAACCTACAGCAGCTCGGTACAGGTCTAACATTCACCACATTTCTGGGCCCCACTACCTCCATCTGCTACCCAATTTTTGCAAAAGTAGTAAGCAAGGAAAAAACCCAACCTCCCAAAAACTTGTTTTATGATATAAAATGTGAACTTTTTGGCACAAGGGAAAACTGGTGGAAGGTGTAATATTGTGCCACTTATTTGCTGTTAGATTTTAGATATAGTTTACATTTCATGGGGGGGGCGGCTATTTATCAGGCCTCCTGGCCGCACCCAGTGTCGTCGAGCCGGAATAATCGGCAATCAAAATGAGCATTGTGACTGTTTGACCTTCCACACCTTCATGCCAGGGGGACTTGAAGGGGGGATGGGCCGGCTGAGGGGATGAGCGCCGCAACAGGGAGTGGCCGGCGCAGGGCGTCCGTCCCCCACGCTTGAGCACCGCAGCAGAAGGACCAAACATTTGTACATGAAAATTATCGTCTGCTTTTTTGGTTTTAAATTAAACGTGCGCCACAAGCGGCAGCATATGACAAATGTGCCCCATTGTTGAGGACCCGTTATCCTAGCTTCCGGCTTTTTAGAAAAGGAGAGTAAGATACCCATGGACCAACTCCCAAAAGTTGAGCTTCAATGAAAATTTGCAATTGTGGGTCCAAAAAGATGGTTGAATTGCAATATAATACTGTCAATGCATGAGAACGATAATCTCTGGCAAGCCTTATTTAAAGGGAAACCTGTCAGGGCGATTTGGACACAAACCAACCACAGGTCCCAACCCCGGCTTGCAATGGATTGCATGGTGCCATGGAGAAAACATAACTGAATTATGCAACAGATGTGGGGAGACACCAGGGAGGATCTGATGTGTCACATTGGACCCATCTCTAGGTAGTGTAAGCAGTGGACGGAAGGGGATGGCCACTGATGATTAATCCAGGTTCTGGGCAGTGTGAATGGAGCTCGTTGCCCGACCTGGTCCAGGGATTAGAAACCTGAGCAATGCAACCATGAGAGCGTCTCTGACCAGAGCTAGAGATGTTGCTATGAGTGAAGCAGGTGGGAGGGTAAAGGGGACTTGTCAATGCGTTTGTTTTGTATCATAGCAAGAGAGGGAGGGATAAAGCATGTATTAGCTAGCGCCCAGAGGGCAGGGTTTTTTTTTTTGTTTTGGTATTTTATTTCTGTTAGTTGAGCCTGTACAAATGGATGTGACCAAACTGACAATAAAGACTGGAAGACAAACCAGTGTTTAGGAAACTACAAGGCGGACTCGGCGTCTCTGTGAACTGTCCTGGCTCTCACCAGTGAGCTGACCCTACAGTTGGTATAAATGTTTACTTTTATAGCACTCACATATAGATACCTTAAACTGGGTGATTTGAGACCACAATCAGGTTCATAGAGGCACCTGGAGAGATAGAGATTGGGTGCCAAATCTCCCGAAAGGTTTCCGAAAGGAGGACATACTATCCTCCATTAATTTTTGGCCCCCATTTCCAAAGGGAGTCCTTTTTGGAGCGAGAGTAGTAAACATGCACCCAAATTCTTCAAAAGTTTATGCTTGTATAAAAGTACAACCTTTAGTATTATGAGGTGTAAAAATTGTTACCCAAAAAATGAAGCAATTTCTCTTCCCATCCCACTCAAGGTTGTCCCTGCCTGGAGCATCCTGTTTTCTCCCTTCCATCATGGAGCCTTCAACTTGAGAGATAAGCCAAAAAAAAATGTAAAAAAACCAGAATATTAATTTCGTTTCTTTCTAACTTTCCTTGACAGCACAATTCAACTTCTCCTTGACCAAGGACGGCTTCAGCCACTTCCTTCAGGTACCTCCCACCCTGTCTGCACCCACTATTCTGGCTTGTGCTCTCGGTACTTCAGCTCTGGATCCAGTTTTCTTTTCGTCCTCCCCCTTATAAAAGTAAGTGGAAAAATGGCTTTTATTCCTGCCTTCTTTCAACTCAAATCGACATTCAATAGGAACACGCTATTATACAAACGACGTATCCGCGATAATTATTGTATGCGGGGGAGGGGGGTGGGGTGATAATACAATCACTGCAGACATAAGCGGCTGTTTATATGCAAAGAGTCATCACTTAGTATACAAGCCAACAAGGGCAAAAAGTATGTGACCCAATTCCTTAACCTCTTCCCTCTAATGTGGTCACACATGGAACCACTCGCAAGGGCCACAGAAAACTTAAAGAGGTTGTCTAAGAGTGGAAGAAAATGCCATCTTCTAGGATTGTGTCATAAACCATCGTGGGTGAACGAGAAGAGGAGGGCCCCATAGGGATTATTAATGGGCCCCCTATCATACAGTTCATGCACACCCCCTATACACAGACATACAGCACAACCACATCACATTTGCATTACATCTAAGCATAGACACATCACAAATACACCACATAGCATATTGACATGAAATACCTCAGATGCCTGGGCCCCCCTGGACACTGTGGACCCCACAGCAGCTGCTATGGCTGCTACCCACTGTGTTTACAAAAAACAAACAACCCCCCTGTTTCATACCCTATCCATATGTTGATGGGCCTGCAAATCCGCATACAGCCTCCGACATTGGGTGCAGTTTGTTATCGGTTGTACATTCGCCCCCCTCTGGATGTAATAGACATAACACGTCCAATTTTTTACCTGATTGGAATTTTAACCCCCCCGAATTTTCCATTTTTATTGTTCGCAAAAAATTTTTAAGTTTTTTTTTTGTCAACTGCTTTCCCCCCCCTTTTTGTTCCCCCCTCTACAAGCTACTTGTAGACCTTAATATGTTGCCGGTCCCCATAGCTTTCTGGGGTTCTTTCTTTTTCGGGACGAGATGCAGTTTTTAATAGCATAATTTCGTTTTATATGTCCTATACTGTTGAATTTTTATGTAACCCTTTCCTTCCATGCTGTAATGTTTAAAACCAACATTAATTGACTGATTATTGTGGAATAACATAAATAACATAGAATTGTTTTTCTCTAATCAATACTGTTCACATTCTTTTTAAATGACCTTCATTTCAGAGTGGTTTTGTAATAAATTTTTTGGGAGAAGAAATGAATATTTTGTGGGGTTGAAAACGAACCCAATCCTCCGCTCACTGCACTAAGGTAACACCCGCGCAGGTAGCAGTATGCACCGGAGCCGTCTGCCCAAAACTTAATAGGGATGGATGGAACCTGTCCATTGAGCTTGCAGTCGCCCGAAAAATGTGATGACAGGTTCCCTTTAAGGTCTTTGGTCCTCAAAAACGTGGCATACAGCTTACCCTACCTACGCCTGCAAAGAGTTGGTGACTCGGAATGCCATCCACCACTCGTACTGACCTCCCACCCCCTATGGCCCCGCTCAACACAAAAAAAACATTACATAAAAATGAATGTGGCGTGTGTTTGTACTGATGGGACCTGACGCATAGCAGTCGCTGTGGATATCCCCTCCATAACAGGCCGGGCACATAATCTTCCTCCATAACCAACAGGGCCAGGCACATATCCCCTCCATTACAGGTGCCCGGTCAACATATCCCTCCATAACGTGCCAGGCACATATCCCCTCCATTACAGTGCCGGCACATTCACGCATACATGCCAGGCGCAATCCCCTCCATAAACAGTGCCAGGCACATATCCCCTCCATTAAAGTGCCAGGCCATATCCCGCTCCATAACAGGTGCCGGCCACACATATCCCCCCATCCCCTCCCATAACGTGCCGGACATATCCCTCCATAACAAGAAAACGTAGTGCCGGCACATATCCCCCCCCCTCCATAACCATTTCCAGTCACATATCCCCTCCATAACAGTGCCGTGCCAGGCACTTCCGCCTCCATAACATTGCCAGGCGCATATCCCCTTCCAAACAGTGCGGGACACACATCCCCTCCATAAAACATGCCAGGCACAGATCCCTCCTAACGTGCCAGGCACATATCCCCTCCATAACAGGGCCAGGCACATAATCCCCTCCATAACAGTGCCAGGCCCATATCCCTATCCCCTCCATAACAGTGCCCTGCACATATCCCCTCCATAACAATGGCCAGACACGCTATCCCTCCATAACAGTGCGTGCCAGCGAATACCCCTCCATAACATGACCAGGCACATATCCTCCATAACAATGCCATGCACATATCCCGTCCATACAGTGCCGGCACATTCCCCTCCATACCATTGCCAGGCACATTCCCCTCCCTAAACAGTGCCATCACATCCCCTCCATAACAGTTGCCAATTCCATATCCCCTCCATAACAGATGCCAGGCACTATCCCCTCCCCTCCATAACAGGTGCCAGCACATATCCACTCATCAACAGTGCCAGGGCACTATCCCCTCCATAACAGTGCCGGGACACATCCCCTCCATAACATGCCCGGTGCACATATCCCTCCTGTACTGTGACATCACTGTGTGTATTATCTCTGTACTGTGACATCACTGTGTGTATTATCCCTGTACTGTGACAGCACTGTGTGTATTATCCCTGTACTCTGACATCACTGTGTGTATTATCTCTGTACTGTGACATCACTGTGTATTATCCATGTACTGTGACATCACTCAGTTTCAAATCTACCATTATAATACAAGTTGGACTGGCATGTCTATACCGCATGAACAACTGGAATCACGGTGTATTATCCCTGTTAAGTGAATCACTGTGTTGTGTATTATCTCTGTGCTGTGACATCACGGTGTGTTATTATCCCGGCTGTGACATCAGTGGTATGTATCCCCGTGTGTACTGTGACATCCCTGAATTGTATGTATCACGGTTTCTAATGTGTGACACACTGGTGTGTATAATCCCTGTGCTGTGACATCACGGTGTGTATTATCGGAGTGTATCATGCTGTTATACATGAGTGACATCACGTGTGTTTATCCCGGGTACTGATGACATCACTGTGTGTGTTACGCACTTACCTACTGAGGTACCTGTACTGTGACATCATCTGTGTATTATTGCCCTGTACGTGATCAGCACTTGTGTATTATCACTGACTGTGCCATCACTGTGCGCGATTATCCCGGTACTGATGACATCACGTGTTTTGATTACCTGTAACGTGAACATCACTGTGGTATTATCCCGGACTGTGACATCACTGTGTGTATTATCCTTGTACTGTGAATCACGTGTGGTGGATTATTGTAGGGACTCACTTTCTGTACTGTGACATACGTGTGTATTATTGCAGTGTACGTGACCATCACGTGTGTATTATCTCTGTACTGTGACCATCAATGTGTGTTATCCTGTGTAATGTGACATCACTGTGGTATTAATCTCTCTGTACTGTGGACATCACTGTGGTGTATTATCTCTGTACTGTGGACATCACTGTGTGTAATCCGTACTGTGACATCACTGTGTGTTTTATCTTGTACTGTGACATTCACGTGTGTTTATCCTTGTACTGTGACTCACTGTTGTGTATATCCCGGTACTGTGAGCATCGCTGTGTTGTATTATCCTGTCTGTGCATCACTGTGTGTATTATCCCTGTACTGTGACATCCATGTGTATCTCATGCTTACTGTGACATCACGGTGTGTATTTCCTAGTACTTGTGTTACTGCGCTGTGGTTTATCCCTGTACTGTGAACATCACTGTGTTGTGATTATCCCTGTACTGTGACATCACCTGGTGTATATATCCCTGTACTGTGCATCGCTGTGGTATTATTCACGTACTGCTGACATCACTGTGTCGTATTATCCCTGTACTGTGACATGCTGTGTGTCTTATCCCTGTACTTTGGACATAAAATGCTGTGTGAGTTATCGCCTGTACGTGACATCATGCGGTGTATTATCCAGGTACTGTGACCATCCGCTGTGGTGATATCCCCTGTTACTGTGACATCATGTGGATTATCCCTGTACTGTGATCATCACTGTGTGGGTATATCCCTGCACTGTGACATCGCTGTTTGTGTATTATCCCTGTACGTGACATTCACTGGTATATCTGTACGTGATCTGTGTGTAAACCCTGTACTGCGCATCACTTGTGTGGTACCCTGTCTGTGACACACGGTGTATTATCCCTGTACTTGTGACATCCGTTGTATATCCCTGTCTGTGGCATCACTGTGTGTATATCCTTGTACGTGACATCACGTGGTAGTTATCCTGTACTGTGAAATCACTGGGGTATTATCCTTGACTGTGACATCACTGTTGTGTATTATCTCTTGTATCGGTGAAACCACTTGTGGTATTATCTCTGTACTGTGAATCACTGTTGTGTATTTATCCCTGTACTGTGAATCACTGTGTGTATTATTGCGATACATGTGCATCACGTGTGTATATCTTGTACTGTGACATACTGTGTGTATTAATCCCTGTTACTGTGACATCTGTGTGTATTCGTGTACGTGACATCACGTGTGGTATATTCCTTAGTGACTATGTGTTTACCCTATGTACACTGTGTGGATTTCCGGTACTGGACATCAACTGTGTGTATATCCCTGTACTGTGACGATCACTGTGTGATTCATCTCTGTACGTGACATCACGTGGTGTCACCATTGTACTGTGAACATCACTGTGTGTATTACCGGTACTGTGAACACGGTGTGATTATCTCTGTATGTGACATCACCGTGGTGGATTAAACCCTGTACTGTGACATCACGTGTGTCTTATCTCTGTACTGTGACGTCGCTGTGTGTATTTCCCAATGTGCTACTGTGTTGCCTGACTACGGACACCTGTGTATTATCACCTGTTACGTGACATGTCCGCGTGTGTGTATTATCCCTGTATGTGACATCATGTGTGTATTGGTCCCTGTACTGTGAATACTGTGATCTGTACGTTGACGATCCGTGTTGTATTATCTGATGGAATCCACTGTGTATTGAATCTCCTGTACTGTGAATCGCTTTTGTGTTATTATCTCTGTACTGTGACATCACTGTGTGTATTATCTCTGTACTGTGACATCACTGTGTGTATTACCCCTGTACTGTGACATCACTGTGTGTATTATCTCTGTACTGTGACATCACCGTGTGGATTAACCCTGTGCTGTATGTGCCCCTATTAGTACAGCCATATGATGTGCTCAATGTCAGGTGCTCCAAAATCCAAAAAATGATGAGTGATCCCACAGTCGCTGGGCCCCAGGAATGGAATAATAGATGCAGCTGAGTGGTGGGAGTGGGTGTGATCCAGGGACAGACAGAACAGGGAGGGAAAATCTCGGTTATGAAAATAGACACATCTTTATGCATATAATAACTTCATCCACACAGATTCAAGGTCGATGCGGCCGCGCTGAAGCGTTCTCACCCAGCTGTATAAATATGATGATGTCATCCGTGTAAATTATAAGGGGGAAAAAAAAATCAGCAGCTCTGTCGCCTTCACCTTCTACAGCAGCAAGATCTGAGAAATGTCTGCACAATCTCAGGAAGGGACGGATACAATCCACAAGGGACAGGTCCCAGCTTTCCCCATGTACATTACTATTCCCTTGTGACCTCCTAATGTATCCATCCCCCTCCTACCCCCGCTCACTCCTGCTCCACCAGATGAGTACAGGCAGTCCCCGGGTTACCTACAACATAAGTTCCATAGGTTTGTTCTCAAGATGACTTTGTATGTAAGTCGAAACTGTATATTTTATAATTGTAGATCCAGACCAAAATTTTTTTTGCCCCAGTGACAATTGGAGTTTCAAAATTTTTTGCTGTAATTGGACCAAGGATTATCAATAAAGCTTCATTACAGACACCTTACAGCTGATCATTGCAGCCTGGGACTATAGTAACATCCAGAAAGGGGGCAGAGAGGTCCGTCTGTAACTAGGGGTCATCTAAGTCGGGTGTCCTTAAGTAGGGGACCGCCTGTACATTTTTTGCTAAAATACTCTGTAACGATTAGCAAATCTGTTCCACCTTGTTGTTCCCTGACTCTTACATGATCAATGCTGTGGCATGTAGCCCTACAACATCAGTACTGCCTCTAGTCTCCTGAAATACTCTGTGCTTCTGTAGACATTACTCCTTCAAAGTAATGTGCTTAACACCCCCTGCCTTCCTAAAGAAAAGGGGATACACTTCTTAATACTATATTAGAACAATCCTCTCCTGAAATACTTGGTAGCGCTGTTAAATACATGCTGCTTCTTCCACTACTTTCCCAGTTTTTCACTTCCGATCCTCATCATACAACCACATCTTGCAATGTGCAGTACTGTCCTCAGGATCATTACATGGGCTGAACTCTAGCTCCCTCTCCTGGATGAGATAGTAATACAACTGCTTTGCACCAGGACCCTCAATGGGTATTGGGTGCGGGAATCTCCTGCATTTCCCTTCTGTACGCTTTATGTACATGTTGGAGGGTATTGGTCGTGTATTTCTGTGCACTACAACCCCCACCGGATGTATAGAATGTGGAGCAGTTGTACAATCACAACATCCTGCTCTACTTACTCCAAGCAAACGAGCGAGGTGCCAAACACATTATAATAAAATAATAGAGCCACATTAATTACTGGCGATACTCCGCCACCCCAATTTGTCCTGACACACCCCAAAGAGATAAAACAATGGATAAAAGGCAAATGATACATTGTATAAACGTAGAACAATGTGTCATCTCACTGCTGATTGCTGCGGAGTGCTGGACCCCCAATCATCTTCTGTTCTTTGCAATGTAACATTTTGGTGCACTATGGGCGTGGCCTTCATCTAGTGTCTGATTTCCCCACTACCTTCATTGGCAGTGCCCTTCTCCACCTCTGCAAGTTGCCAAAAGACCTGCACTATTATAACAATGTAGATTGCTCTGATTCTCTCATACTCATGATGGAAGACACCTTATATCAGTGATGGCGAACCTTTTAGAGCCCGAGTGCCCAAACTTTAACAAAAAGCCACTTATTTATAGCAAAGTGCCAGCGCAGTAATTTATTTCTCCTTGTTCTTTGACAACTTTCAATCTTTCAGCCTCCTAAAGACACCAACCCAGTTGAAAGGAGGAGGGCAAATTCGCCTATCATTGTAAGAAGATGCTGCAGGAAGATTCTTTGAATCCTTTCTGGTGAACTTCATTCTGGGGTGAAGGCCTGGGTGCCCACAGAGAGGGCTCTGAGTGCCACCTCTGGCACCCGTGCCATAGGTTCGCCACCACTGCCTTATATGTTCACTTTATATAAGACCAGGGAGCTGTCAGGTTCCCTTTAACCTGATAATCCCCTTTAAGTAGAGCAGCAGGACAGCACTCACTTACCAGAATATGAAGTCCTTACAGGCAGAGTGCCTTTATCCCTGGGGAGTCTACAGGGAAGGTGAAAGGTGGCCGGGCTGTCACCAGTGAACAATAGAGAAGGTTATATACAGGACACACACGTGTCAGGACTTCCGCTATGTTCTGCCGCAGCTTCCAGATGCCAATAATTCTCTACATGGGATTTCTCATGGTCTCATTGTCGGTGTAAAGTTATTACAGAAAAATAGAACATCTATATCCCGGGTATGGATGGCTATTAAAGGACACCTGTCATCAGGTCTGTGTCACTTGTCCTGTCACTACTACCTGTTGGAGCAGCTCACAAGGATCCCATCCCAGCCTTTATCTAGTTATTTCATACATTAATCATTGTAAAATCATCTATTTTTTATCATATAAATGAGGCTGGTCACACAGTCAGAGGCAGTGATGTCACCCCTGTTACCCCTCCCCTCTCCTCCCCCTGCTCATGTCTGTGTGTAATGTATAGTAAAGCATGGCTAGTGTGTGTGCTGCATCTGCTGACATGCTGCATCCTCCTAATACACAGGTGAGAGACACAGACATGAGCTACACAAGTACCTGACATGTTCTGCTATAACATGGCTGCCTGGAGCTGCTGTATCTCTCCTATACACACACACACATGCACACACAGGCTGCAGGGGGCGCCAGCACCAGGAAGCACATCATTATACAGCCTCACATCAGGCTGTCAGTCATGCACTGGGGAATGTGGCAGGCGAGCACCAGGAATCACATCATTATACAGCCTCACATCATTATACAGGCTGTCAGTCATGCACTGGGGGTGTGGCTGTGCCTCCCACTCATGAATAGAGTGGACAGCTTGAATATGCTAATGCTTCATTGGACATTTCACAGATCATTTGCATACAGCTTTAGGACCTCATTGCTTAGGGTTACAGGCATGTAGAGGGACAATGAAGGGATAGAGGCAATGCTTTCTAATGGCAGTTTATGAAAATATATTTAGTTTAGGGGGGTCATTTTGCATGACGGGTTCTCTTTAACGTAGATGTCCAGGCTCCTCCCCCTTATTGAAGCCCCTCCCCTTTATTTAAGATGAGTAGGTAGATATGGGTTTCTGTAACTCTCAAAATCTACATAATACAGGAATTTGTTTTTTACGTTTGATACTATTTGATTCAGGAAATAACTAATTGAATTTAGTTTTTTTGTTTTTTTTTTAAATCTATTTTGAAGACTCTGAGCAGGAAGGTAATACAGTGAGGTCTTATAATTAGGACCCCTATGGGGTGAAGGACAGCTACAGTACAAAGCCTATTGTTTGCAAAGAACACTATGTAATGCCTAGTTTCACCTGCGGGGGTGCTGCAGGAGATCTGCTGCAGAGTGCTCCCACAGGCTAGTGATGATCCTAAAGGGATTTTATTCTAAAGGATCAACTTTTCCTCTACCTGACAACAGTTTTATAGAATTAAGATTAGTGTAAGGACCCTAACTAATTTAGAAAAGGAGTTGCAGTGCTTAGGTCCTGATCCATTTAATTCATAGAATCTAAGCTAGCTCCTTCAGAAAAACTCCCTTCAAGAATGGCTGCCCTATCGTCATGGAACTTAATGTGATGGAAATCTCCTATTAGGGCCCAATAGATGGGACACAATGATATAGAAAATATATATCACAAAAAATTCCCTTTAAGAGCTTCTACACAGACTGCGACTCTCACCACCAATGGCCAGGTATTGCATGACGTGGTCCTGACTCCCACCCCATAACACGGCATCATGGAGTGATCATCTGTGTAAGACCCATTATAAGAAGGTAATTACTGTCGAGGCTGGAACAAGGAAATTGTTATCTTCTTGTTCGGTACAGACAGACACAAAGAAGAAAATTTCCCTAAATTAATATTTAAAGCCGACAAAGCAAATATAGAAACAAATTACAATAAATTTTTCGGCAATGGCTTTTTTGTTCTGGACGCTTTGTGTACTGATGATACAAAATGTTGATGTCAAAATGGGAATGTTTCCACGTCAAGTGATGAGGACACAGACACCTACAGAGTGTTCAGCTGTCGGGGAGCCATTGTAGACACTGCAGTCTAACCACTAGTGGTGCACAATGGGGCCAGGGCAAGGCTGGAAACCAGTTCTCAAGTTGCTTCAAACTTTGTAAACCATTTACCGTAATTGAGCTGTCAGGGGGTCACCAGATTAATCTTCATGCAGTGATAACAGGATTGGGTTAACTTGTAGCATGCTAATTCCCATGCCCTGGATCCATGTAGTTGGCGCCAATGCTTCAAATCACTGCATTAGGGTGCTCACATCAAATGCAGCCTTCGACCTCATCCACACGACCGTATACAGATTGCGGCATAGAGGTCTATTGTGCATGGTCATGATGCGAAGAGCATACCATGTCTTACTGCAAGATTACCGAGAACGGCTCACGCGGCCCCTTCCCATCTCCAACTGGCTGAAACAGGACGCAAATTTCCCATGGTCATGTGCGTGAGGCCTTAAGCATTCTCAAGATGAGAACCATGAAGTGATCAACTCAAAAGCCTAGTGGAGCCAAAAACCAAAGGATGAATTTGTAGAGTATCTACCAAGTTATCGTTGTGGGAATGGGCACTGTGTCTGAGGAGTTAGGGTTAAAGTGTTTGATTCTCTTGTCCCTTTTACTAGCCACCCGTTGGGGGCGATGTGTGCACTAGATGGTAGAGATTTAATTGCATTAACAGAATCTTGAAAACAGACCATTATTTATAGAATGGTCAATGGCACAAAGAAAAGAATGAAGAACGGGAATGTCCAATTTTAGGATGATCAGTCAAAATAGTTTATGCAGATTGCAGAACGGTTAAAAAAAAGTGCATTAATATTTCCACGTAAACCTTGAGACTTTCTAAAGAATACATCGAGGTCTACTTTGGTGTCTGGAGACAGTCCCAGGTGTGTGGAATTGGGTTTTCTTTACTCATATGAAAGGTTAAGTTCACTATGTTAGATAATACCCCCAACATTTAACTTCCTCCACCAAACGGTCCGCACTATAAAGAACAAGGTTCCAAAATTAAAAAACCAAAACCATTTATCAGATCAGAGACAACTAAGAGTCTGGAGCCTTAAAGATGAAGATTTCTGCATAATTTCAAGGTGATCAAATAGGAAACATCTTTCTATTCGCCTGGGGAACTAGAATCTCTAATTTGTTTACCATAGAAGTGTTCAAAAAGTCCATAAACAATTGTTCCCCAAAAGCTTGGAACCTTCTAGAGATGGCCGACCCAAAGTTTGAGTTCAGCCGCCTGACCTGGACATACTTGCGGATTTGCTGGGTGTCCCCCTGGCCAATCATAATGGTGGCTAGTTGCTAGGGGCATCCATTTGCCGGATTGGCTGTTCGGCTGCCAATCCAGCATGACGTTGGGTCTGCTCATCTGTATTGAAAAAGCACAGTTGGTATTCGTTGTGGGAATGGGTTTACTTTTCTCACATAAAAGTTGGATAATAACCCCCAAAATCAACTACTTGAACGTCTTCCACACCATAAAACCAAGGATTGCAAAACTGGAAAGCCAAGATTCATGTGAGATTCAACAAGATGAGTTTCTTCAATGTTTCTTTACCAAGTTCTCATCACAGGAGCAGGACTGGTAAGGGCTGATGTTTGTGTCCTTCTAATAAAACTGCACTGGGGCCAATTAATAAATATTAATGCATTAATAATGTAAAGGGAATGCGTCATGGAGACAAGTTAGTCTTTAATAATAGGTGCAGCAACGTCAACATCAAAAGCCAGGTCAGTAGAAGCCACAAGAGAAGAAAACAATCTTTCTATTTGCATGAGGAACCACAAGGTCTAATTTGATTGTGGTCAACTAAATTTGTTTACCGAAGAAGTGTTCAAAAAGTCCAAAAACACTTCCACCTTAAGCTTGGGATCTTCTAGAGAAGACTAATATCACAGTGAACGGAGCGCAGAGTATAATTTTGCCCATTAGCATTCTACTAGTAAAAAAGTATGGTTGCCATTCACTGCCCAGAGACTGCCCTATGTGTGTGGAAATGGCTTTACTTTTCACACGTAAAAGGTTGGATGATAACCCCAAAATCAACCACTTCAAACATCACTCCCATCATAAAACCAAGGATTCCAAAACTGGAAAACCAACATCATTTATGGGTTTCACAAGAACTAAGACACTACTCATAAGACCTTCAATGCAAGTCCGGTTTCTGAGGAGCAGGGTTGGTAGGGTCTGATGGTCGTGTCCTCTACTAACACTGTACTGGGGCCAATTAATAAACATTAATGCACTCATCAATTGGTACAGACACCATCATGTAAAAGGGAATCAGTGGTGGAGACAGGTTAGTCACTAATTATAGGTACAGGAACGTCAACATTGCAAGCGAGGTCATTGGGAGCCGCAAGAGAAGAAAACATCTTTCTATCTGCACCAGAAACCAGAGGGTCTAATTTAAAGGTGGTCAACCAAAATTGTTTGCTCAAGAAGTGTTCAAAAAGTTTAACAATCCGTCCAGCCAAAACTTGAGATCTTCTAGAGAAGACTGCTTTCATAGTGAATGGAGCAGACCCTACGACGAGATTAGCTGTCCATCAAGATCTGACTATGGCCTCTCTGTGATTCTAAAAGGTATCATGGCAAGGACTCGGTGTCCAGAGACGGTCCAAGGCGGGTGTGTCTTGGTTTCTTCCACGCGCTTCGAGCACGATGTATACATTGTGGGATAACACCCCCAGAATCCAACCGCACCGCTACACACAAGGCACAAAGGCGACGATTCTACTATCTGCGGACCTCAAGCACCATCCCCACCATCATACCTTTCCAAGGATCTCAAATTTGGAAAACTAATATCATTAAATGGGCTCCAAAATACCCAAGACAAATGTCATGAGGTGTGTGACGCTTCTCCTCCGCTGCGGAGACCACAAGGTATCGTCACACTGTAATCAATATTTATTTGGCCTGTCCCCCCATGGTCGCTCGTCGCACTGTGATGGGCTTGTTTGTTTTCTGGGGTTAAGAGTCTGGCTCGGGCCGCTAGGAAAAAAAAAAAAGCAAAACCCACAAAAGCATCTGGTGAGGAGAAAGCTGGAGCCAATAGTGTGGACAAACCACGGGGTAAGCCACAGACAGATTGGTCATTGGAATAATTACCGGAAAAAGGCACAGAGTCTCTGATGGCCGGAGAGGGGGAGGTACGGAGTAACCCATAAGGTGTGCGTCACAACGGGGAAAGTATAGTCTTAGAAACTTACAATATGTCCAGTTAGGAGGCTGCTCTGCATGCAAAGGGTTAAGGGAGCCCGTCGCTGTATATAGGACGTATCCCAACAGCCTGTCTGTGTGCACCTTATTACTGCAGGATTGTGGTAGACAGAAAATTAATGGGTAGGGGATGAAATATATACGGAAATGTATACAGATTAAATATCAAATTGCTCGCACACCAGCGGCTGCTTTCACTTTAGGCGTTTTTGTGGATTCCAGCGATATTAGCAAAAAAAAAAAAAAATGACCTAATACAGAAGGAGCTTTCTGCAAGATAGTTCATCGCCATAAGTGGGGGGAGAAGGGGGACATTATAAACTTACGGAGCCTTAGATATGGAAACCAAAATGGCCGCGTCACAGAGCTCATGTCTATCTGATGGGATATAGCACAGAGATTATAGTATATATAATTCTGCATATTGAAGAGGACTCTGAATGTAGAAAATTTGGTAGATTTTGGAAAAATGGTCTCTAAGCAGAACTTTGTGTTATCCAAGGCAACCAATCAGAGCACAGCTTTCATCTATCAAGAACTTTATACAAAATGAAAGCTGCACCGTGATTGGTTGCATTGGTCCATTTTAGTTGTAAAGGTTTTGCTAAATCACCCCTCACGAATGTACTCAATGACAGGATGCAGATATGAAAATGATTAGGAATCCCAACTTTAGACAAACTAGGTTGTTACACTTCACATTTTACACGGCTTCAAGTTCAAAGGGTTATACCTAGAATATGTAACAACTCTAAAGAATTTGTCCTATAGTATAGAAAATAGGGGAATAAAATTTACTTTCCGATCCAAATATCCACTTTCATTTCCATCACTGAAGGGGCGGAAGTGATAACATGCGCTGTGCATGAGCTGAGCCAATCACCGGCCAGTGTAGTGACATCATCACCTACAATCCTGTACGACTCCAAGAAGAGTAATTTCGGGTCTAGGATAGGAGATGGTCTGGAGAAAACCCAACATGAACACGGTCTATTGCCCAACAATTACTTTTACATAGGATATGACACCACAGGTCCCAGAGTATTACGCCACCTATAGGTGCCAACAGAACCTGCATGGTAGGTTCTCTCTGCAGCCCCATTAACATAGCATCCCACTGTTGGCCCAAAATGGTGCATCATCTTTACATCATTCTGCAACTGTTACATTTGATGCCCTCTATTGGTGCCACATTACACTGCATCTTGACCTCAGTTACAACTCCTATAATACCATGCCCCCTGTTGGCACCAAATGGTGTGTCACGTACTGTAACTCCCATAGTACTATGCCATTGATTACTTCCAGTAATTCCTATAATGGCCTCAAATACTGCATTTTCTTGATTTCTTACTGCATAATACTACTCCCCCTGTGGGCATCTAATAACATTGCAACAATGTTTCTTCCTGCAAATTGTATTACTGCGCCCCCTATAGGCATAAACTGATACATCAACATAGTGTCTTCCTGCAGCTCTCATAGTATTATGCCCCCCGTTGGCACCGAATGACATTGTATCTCTGTTTCTTCTAGTAACTCTCATAATACTACGCCCCCTGTTGGCATCTAATGACAATGCATCTTGGTTTCTTCCTGAAAATCCTATTACTACCAAATGACACAAAATGACGCATCATCTTTGTCTCTTACTGCAGTTTCCATACAATTATTCCAACTTGGTCTCTCCCGGCTGCTCCCATAGTACTATGCCCCCTGTGGCACCACACGTCACTGCATGTCAATTCCTTCCTACAGCGTTCTCCCTGTTGGCACCCAGTGACCCTGCACTTTGCACTTTCATCCTCTGCAGCCTCTCAGACCTATCATATGTATTGTCTCCCCATCTGATACAATGGCATCAAGTAAAATTTCCATCCGCTTGTGCGACTCACTGACAAGAGAAAGCTTCATTCAGCCCCAAACGAACTGGAAAAAAAAAAAACTGAAAGGCCATATAGAAAGGCAGTGAGTAATGGGAGCGGAGGAACGAGCCCCTGTAATTAAATCTAACTGCAACAGCGGCCTGTGCCCTCAAACCTGTAACGCTGAAACCACTTGAAAAAGCCTTCTACATTAGAGTGCGGGCTGGGCAAGGAATTCCATCATTCCAAGACCTATGCATTACAAAAATAAGCCGGCCATGTGCCCGACATAAAAAAAAGGAGAGCGAGACGCAAACCACAGCTTAATCGCTTTCCGCCACTAGAGGAAGAAGTAAGAACGAGGGGAAAGATAGAGCGAGGCAGGCCGCTTTGAATGAGAGGTAATTAGAGAGGGAGACACATTCCTGGCTAATCCTCGGTGCCAACCAATAGCACAAGAGCCTGGTTTTAGGTATAATGAGGTGAGGGTCCTTCTGAGCACATGGCACAATGCAGACACTCACCCCATTTTATCCATTGCTATAGTCCAATGTCTGTGTCATTATAAACTGCGCTGTAGGATTATGTTCACCGATCTTTGTTATCCCATAGGTAAAGTTCTAGTCCCATAGGTCACAGGTCCTAGCAGTGAGAGGGGTTTGGAGCATGAAGGTCGTGCACAGCCATCTCTCTGCTGAAGTCCTTAATTATGACACCAGAGAATTCACATTTTTAAAAGAATCTTAGAGAAACTTCAAAAAAAAAAATTCCTGCGGCTTATGCATGGATGAAAAATGAAAGGAAACAAGGGGAACCTGGGCAGCAATTCTCTCTGTATGTAAGTGTTTGTACCTACCAAAGGGGAGAAGTCTGTTCCCACTGAAGAGCCACTGCAACCCAAAACCCTTGTGTCTTGGCATCATGTGGATGTTACCTAAGCATTGTACACCCCTACATGGAGTGGTGCCCCCTAATGGCAGCTGAATAATGCCCCAATCACAATTCCAACATTATCTTGGAACAGTCTGTGGGTCATAAAGATATGAAGTAAAGACTTGGCTCCAGATTTTCAGACTCTTGCTGCAGTTTCTCTATGATTCTGTTTAGATTTTCAGATTTCAATCCAAGTCTTAGCGGATCTGTTTTTGACGTCTCGCTGCAGGTATTATAGGACACTTGCGGACTAGTTCACACATCGATGGGTTAGAGGTCAATTATCATATAGTCAACCAACCAATAGCCACCGTGGGCCAGGAGGAAACATTAGAATCAGCCGATCCTTAGTTGTATCTATTTCTTGGAAAGATGGGTGATAGTCATTAGGGCTGTGCTATAAAGGTCATTACTCAGCTTTCCTACAAGCCTGAACATGTGGTAATGCAGCAAACCAGGATGATTTTACATATACAAGTCTGAAAAGCTAGAAGTGTAACAGTGGCCTTATTGGTTGTCACCCAGCTTTTCCAGAAATAAGAAATACTAGAATTGAGTTCTTTGCAGAGAAGAGTGACCCCTGGAATATTATAGGAACTTTGCAGGGCAAATATCCAGGAATTTATCAAAGCTTAGTGAGAACCTCGTTAAATAATGAAACAGGGTAAGCACTGACTGTCAGCCAATTGGTCCAGGACGTGGAATAGTGTGCAGAAGAAAGCGGTACATGGAAATTTAGGGGAATCTGTAGGGTCATGATCCCAAGATGAAGTAGAAGTCCAGGAATATGAAAGATGGATGACAACTTCTTCTCTCCCAGCTTCTCCAGAACATTACAATAGAATATTGGAAAGAAGAGAATGACGCATGGATTTTATGGAAATTTTAGAGGAAAAATAGAAAGTTTCCTGTGCAGTGTCCATCCCATAAAGGGTGCACACTGTTACAAGGTGCAATGATCTGCACAGAAGTGGAACTTCTCCGGCAGCGAGCTCCGTCCTGACCCCTGGTGACCTGCAATGATTTATCTGGTCTGTCAGAGCTATTCCTTGCACATCCATCCCCTCGGAGTCACAAGGACTGTGTGTTACCTTCTCTGCTCACCCCTAATTCTACAAGCCTTCCGTCCTCAGGGCCAACCCCAGATCCCACAGAGAACAGTAAACACCAAGGAAAACACTGGGGCCCAATGTGGGCTCTCAGACAGTGCGGCCACCAAACTTTTCCGGGCTAAAGGACCGTGAGGCAAAGGCTCTCATGAAAGGGCTGCTATGAATAGCCAGGTGAGTACCGCACACTGCAGCCATTAATCCCGCGCTCACACTCATGACTTGGGCTTTTCATCTGCTCCTCACTTCAGAAATCAGAAGCTGAACCAGGGCAGTAATAGCAAGAAACCGCAGGAGGAAGGAGAGGGTCCTCGGAGCCATGGAGAGGGCTTCTCCAGCAGTCTTCATGTGTCATAGCAGGTTCTGCTCATACACGTTACGGGGTGATGACAATGTCTAATGCTGGGTCCGTCCACAAAGCGCACAGGGGATCAGGTGAGATAAGTGCTGCCTACAAGAGACAGGTATCCATGTCTAATAATTCAGACGGGCGGGGACCACCACCTTACAGACCCCATCGGAAGGCGTTAGTGGCCTGAATCTGTGGGTGTCTGATGTAAGATGACATCATCACTAGGTGAGGGTAATGTCATCATAGCTCAGGGCATCATGCACAGGCTGCCCCCCCGGTGACATCATAAAATGATCTCCATGATGTCATACCAGTAAATAATATACATTTGAAGGGAACCTGTCAGTGGGTATGACCATGCAGACTCCAGCTGGTATTGTCCCTGGATAGACGTGAAATTATACCTTTGTGTATGTTGTTAGTAGCAGCAGGACTGTGAGATGTGGATTTATATCTCTGTGTATATTGTTAGTAGCAGCAGGACTGTGAAATATGGATTTATATTCCAGAATTGTAGATTCTCCAAGTGCACTGGGGGCGTGTCCTCACACTACTTTGCCCTGCGTACTCCTGCGGCCAGCAGGACTCTGAAATATGGATTTATATTCCAGGATTATGGGTTCTTCAAAGGGAAAGGTGGTTTCGTCCTCACACTGCTGTGCTCTGTACTTTGTGCAACCAGTAGGTATTGTCCCTGAAACATGAGTCCTCATACCTTTGGCCACGTTATGAGCAGCAGGACTGTGACATATGGATTTGTGTATCAAAGTGTAGCTGGACTTGGTGCACTGGGGGCGTTTCCTCACACTGCTGTGCTTATCTCTCTGCATTAAACTGCTCCACAGTCCATCTTATCTGCTCTGAGGGGCAGAGGTACAGCTTTTACTCAGAGCAGAACAATGGACAGATCTTCTGGAAGTTCTGGAATATAGCTGCAGGGACACAAGGGTTACCATTCTGGTCACCAAATCTTGCACTTATGACCTATCTGGTATGGGCTTCTGGCTGGAATATCCCTTTAAAGACCTGTCTAGCCGCTGACCTTCCAGAGACAGTCTGGCCTCTGCTGCGGCATTCCTGAAGATGATGTTAAAATAGCCGTCGCTGTAAATACTCCGTGACCCGGCGCTATACCGTGCAGCCACCATTGTATCAATGCACAGAGCCGGCAGGCACAGCAGAGCCCTGGCATGTGGTACCCGGCTCTCACAGAGCATGCTCCACTGCCATCCCCTCGCTGCGCCACAACCACAACACTGACATGCCAGCCGGAGCTATTTTTATGGCTTGACCATCCCTGTGTTCTCTCTTGTAATGTTTTAATACGGCATTCCTGGCATATCACACTCACGCCCATTGTGCTCCCAGCTGGGTCCAGGCCAAGATAAGCCTCGGTCAGCGGCTGGAGCTCACTCACTCCACCAAAACACAACACGGTGACGCAAGGGCTTAACCCACTCACTGCCGGGAGAGGTGACACAGCGCGGATAATTCTACACCCAATAAATAATTCCCATAAACAAAAATATGATGGTGCCATTTTAATAATTATATTGAAAACTGCTTAAAGGGGCTTTCCATGACTAATACCCTATCCTGAGATCAGTGAGGTCCTGCACCCCAACCTGTCAGGTGTTTGAAGAGACTGCAGCATTCAGAAGCTTTGCAGCGCCATAAATTGTATAGTGGCTGCACTTGGTATTGCAGCTCAGACAAATTCGAATAGGACTTTGCATTAAACGGGTTACATGGACGTGGTGTCACATGTAAATATAAATAATAGTAATAATTCTTTATATAGCGCACACAGATTACACAGCGCTGCACAGAGCTTGTCAAATCAGTCCCTGTCCCCAATGGGGCTCACAATCTAATCCACCTAACAGTATGTTTTGGAGTTTGGGAGAACATACAAACTCTTTGCAGATGTTGACCTGGGTGGGATTCAAACCCAGGACCCCAGCGCTGCAAGGCAGAAGTGCTGCCCACTCAGCTACCGTGCTACCCATAAAAAGTAACTTCTATGACTACCCACTGTGCCCCTAAACAGATCTGTCACCACATTTTTCACGAATACAGCTAGTCGCAGGTTCCGATGAGCCCTATTAACTAATTGACACCTTTCTTTTAGCTAATAATCGTTTCCCTCAGATTTCCATATAATCAAGTTTAGAATTTTACCTGATATCCAGGGATATCTATAGCAGATTGGGGTGAGCGTGGTGTTCTCAGGCTAATTCCACCAGCTCATTCCCATGCTTTCAGGTCCTTTAGCCTCCAAACCTTAGCGAAATGTACACCATGCATATATCTGATCGCATAAAATCACAGCATACCTGCATGAACTTCTACTCCTCTCCATTCAGGCATGCTGTGATTTCATGTGATCATATATATGCATGGTCAAACATATTTTTAAGTGAACTGCTACGTTTATTACCAAATGCATCATTAATTAAGCACTGTTTTTTGTGTAATGCAGATTTACAGAAGTAACGGAACAAAAAATGTCCATTATTACCCTCTTGGACTTTCACAGATAATTTCACCTGCAGTTCTATTTAAAATAAAAAATGTGTGTCCCCCCCCCCCATCACAAATTCCATTGAATCACATCTCCCGACATGTATGTTATCACTGTCCCACAATGTGCTGTGTACCGTGGATTCCCAGCCACATATATGGTCCCGCATCTGTATCCAGTTCGCTTTTGGCAGAAAACGTCAGCGGGATCTGGAGAAATTTTTATCTGTTTACCTTTGTCTCCCCTCAAAATGCTTAACAGATCTGACCAAAAATCCCAAATCCTTAAGCTGTGCCATGGTGTTATTACAGAGGAGGATGCGAGCAGGACAAATATAGGGTGTGTTTATTACAAGGCAGGAGAACAGCGCTGGCAGGGTGATTACAGGGCAGCTTTATAGGGCTCACGGTACAGACACCGCACTAACATTCTGTCACACAGCATCTGCTTTAAGTTCACTACTTCCTTACGAGGGGAGACAAAAAAGCCCGTCCAAAAACCACGGCTCTCCTATCTCACCGCTCTGAGCCTGTGCCATGCCACATGACGGGGGAGTTAGAGTGAAGTGTGCGCCTCTCAATATATTAACTGCCAAGCGTTACACATAGGAAACAAAAAAACCCCGACATACAATTACCCTAATTAGGTAACACAAAAGCAAACATTGATCACATGAGCAAAAGCGGGCGAGCAGGAAGCCGGGTCATCCTGCAGAAATCGCCATCGTAAAACCGAGAGTCAATGGGACCGAAACCTCACAACTTATTAACTCAAAACACAAGTACCTTATATACTCGAGTATAAGCCTAGTTTTTCAGCACAAAATTTGTGCTCAAAAACCCTAACTCGGCTTATACTCGAGTCAACTAAAAAAATAAAGACAAAACTCACCTTTCTGACGTCACCCGTAGGTCCTCTTCTGTCTGAGACAGTCTGAGACAGAAGAGGACCTATGGGGGACGTCGGAAAGATGAGTACAGTGTTATTTTTTTTTCCTACTACAGGGGCTGGGCAGGCTGTATGCTACAGGGGCTTGCAGACTATATACTGGGAGGCTGTAACCAATGCATTTCCCACCCTCGGCTTATACTCGAGTCAATAGGTTTTCCCAGTTTTTTGTGTTGAAATTAGGGGTCTCGGCTTATACTCGGGTCGGCTTATACTCGAGTATATACGGTACTCCCTTGTATCGATCATATCGCGGAAAGGTATTCCTGTCCTTTCTTTAAAGTGTTGACCAACAAAACTTCACCAAACAAAAAGAAGCCTGAACTCCATCAAGGACAATAAGGTTTTCATCATTGACTGTCCCCAATATAAGGTTTTATAAAAGAGTTTGTGATATAGGATGCAAGATTTAAAACCTAAATCAGATCAAATGCGCCTCATGAGAACACCCAGAGAACCATCCACCCTTCTCTACTACAAGAGATGCAGGATATGGCTACTGATACCATTAACCAACATTAGAAGGTCTTAGGATATGTTTCCATGAACCAACACCAAAAGGTTGTAGCATATGATGCAATCGACACTAGAAGGTTGTAGGATATGATGTCATGCACCAACATCAGAAGATCACAAGATATGATGCCGTGGACAAAAACTAGATGGTTGTAGGTTACGATGCCATGGACCAACATCAGAAGGTCGAACCATATGATGCCATGGACCAACACCAGAGGGTCGTAGGATATGATGCCATGGACCAACACCAGAGGGTCGTAGGATATGATGCCATGGACCAACACCAGAGGGTCGTAGGATATAATGCCATGGACCAACACCAGAAGGTCGTAGGTTATGATGCCATGGACCAACACTAGAAGGTCGTAGGATATGATGCCATGGACCAACACTAGAAGGTCGTAGGATATGATGCCATGGACCAACACCAGAGGGTCGTAGGATATGATGCCATGGACCAACACTAGAAGGTCGTAGGTTATGATGCCATGGACCAACACTAGAATGTTGTAGGTTATGATGCCATGGACCAACACTAGAAGGTCGTAGGTTATGATGCCATGGACCAACACTAGAAGGTCGTAGGTTATGATGCCATGGACCAACACTAGAATGTTGTAGGTTACGATGCCATGGACCAACACTAGAAGGTCATAGGTTATGATGCCATGGACCAACACTAGAAGGTCGTAGGTTATGATGCCATGGACCAACACTAGAAGGTTGTAGGTTATGATGCCGTGGACCAACATCAGAAGGTCGAACCATATGATGCCATGGACCAACACTAGAAGGTTGTAGGTTATGATGCCATGGACCAACACCAGAGGGTCGTAGGATATGATGCCATGGACCAACACTAGAAGGTTGTAGGTTATGATGCCATGGACCAACACTAGAAGGTTGTAGGTTATGATGCCATGGACCAACACCAGAAGGTTGTAGGTTATGATGCCATGGACCAACACCAGAAGGTCGTAGGTTATGATGCCATGTACCAATACCAGAAGGTTGTAGGTTATGATGCCATGGACCAACACTAGAAGGTTGTAGGTTATGATGTCATGGACCAACACCAGAAGGTCATAGGATATAATGCCATGGACCAACACCAGAAGGTCGTAGGTTATGATGCCATGGACCAACACCAGAAGGTCGTAGGTTATGATGCCATGGACAAAAACTAGATGGTTGTAGAATATAACGCCATTGATCAACACCAGATGGTCGTGGGATATGATGCGATGGGCCAACACCAGAAGGTTGTAGGATATAATCCTAGACCAACGCCAGCAATGGCCTTATTCTGATACCTGCTCTGGGACGTCTTTGTACCAGGTTCGCCACTGGGGTCAAAATACATCTATTCTGTGTAGATAGGTGTACCCACTGTGGGTGGCACAAAATGGTACTCAAAAACTACTGGTACCATTTTTTTTAGACAGAATACTGTCATAAAGTTGGCAAATAGCAGATTGTTATTGACCATATGAACCAACAGATATGATCTCCTCTCCTCTCAGTGCACAGTTGGAGAAGTTCTCGATTGTCAAAGGATGAGGGGGGGGGTCATCATTCTATAAAGGAAGAGGAAGGAGAACAGAGGAGGTTATCGTTTGGCCTTGGAAGGTTGTAGGTCATTAGAGTTAGGGTAGTTTCAGTGAAGTGATGGGGTCGGAACAGGAGGAGAGAAGATATGATGGTTCCTGGTGTAAATGTTATCCAGAAGTGAGATAAAAAAATAGTTAAAGTATTAAAGAAAAGGCGATGGAGTGTTGGGTAAAGAGGTTTGGTAAGAGCAGGGTTGAGGTTGAGTATCAGGAGGGATGTGAGGTGGGACGAAAGTTTACCTTTAATAACGGAAGAAAAGTTAGTTAAGCATCAGGGACACGGGGTAGTGTGGGGTTGCCGAAATCTGGGGGTGAATCTGTTTCTGATGTTAAAGGGTCAGGCACAAAAAAACAAGAATTTATCTTCCCCTTCTAATAATAAATAATTATTATATTATTTATATAGCGCACACAGATTCCGCAGCGCTGCACAGAGATTGTCAAATCGGTCCCTGTCCCCAATGGGGCTCACAATCTAATCAACCTAACAGCATGTTTTGGAGTGTGGGAGGAAACCGGAGGACCCGGAGGAAACCCACACAAACACAGAGAGAAAAAAGAAACTCTTTGCAGATGTTGACCTGAGTGGGATTCAAACCCAGGACTCCAGTGCTGCAAGGCGGATGTGCTACCCACTCAGCCACCATGCCGCCCTGCTTCTAATCAACACCAGGGGTTACAGGTAACTAGGAATGTCCCCCTTCCTTATTTACGAAATTGGGGCGGTAAGTTACCATCATGTCATGTCTTTTGGTGAGGCATTTACATCATATTGGGGGTCATTTACTAAGGGCCTGATTCGAGGTTTCCCGACGTGTTACCCGAATATTTCCGATTTGCACCGATTTCCCCTGTATTGCCCCGGGATTTTGGCGCACGCGAACGGATTGTGGCGCATCGGCGCTGGCAAGCACGTGACGAAAATTGGGGGGCGTGGCCAAATAAAAACCCGACGAATTTGGGAAAAAAACACCGCATTTAAAAAAAAAATGTGTTGCGGAGCTTGCACTTACCTTCACTCAGCCCGGCTCGGTGTATTCCAGTGCGTTCCGGGGAACTTCAGCGCAGCAGCGCCACCTGGTGGACATCGGAGGAACTGCCTTAATAAATCCCGGCCGGACCCGAATCCACCACAGAGAACGCGCCGCTGGATCGCGAATGCGCCGGGTAAGTAAATCTGCCCCCGTATTTTAGTGTCCTGGAAAAAAAAATGAACAAAAGATCCAGGAACCCAATAAGGAAACGCCTCTTTATAGATTGACTGAGGGCTAAGTGTTCGTAAGCAACCAAACCTCCGTCATTGGTGAAGTCAAGGATGAATATCAGTATTGTGAGTGGTACCGTGTACGTTACCAAGGAAATTTGGGATCATGATGAAGAAGAAATCTGGGAATTTTAAGGGGAAAACTCATTTTATTAAGAAATCTTGTAGTCACACAGTCCAGGAGGAGATTGTTTATCTTCGCTGTGACGATCCGAGTAAAGATCCACCGGTACTGGAAATGAGTAAGATGGACAAACAAGATGACTGGATGAGGCTCACGCAAGGAGGACGTGGACTCACTGTGGCATCACCGTGATTCACCTCCCTCACCCTCCAGGTGGCCACAGACCAATCTAAGAACAAGACGACCTTTGCCGTGTTTGTTTGCTTCACAATGATTGTGGTTCCAAGGAGTCACATGTTGACCTTATCCCTAATGGTAAGCGACGGCCGCTCCTGCTAAACCATAATTACATCCAGGAGATGCTACAGGCAGTACGGGGTAACCTTTAAACGCTATGTGGGTCATGTGTAGAGGGACACTCCCGTTTTTACAAGACCAGATGCTTCCAAAAACTTTAATGTTATGAAAACTGTAATTGATATAACGTCCACAGACAGAAAAAGCTAGAAAATTATCCAGCAGCATAAGACACAATGCCACGGAGGGGGACACGGCATCAGCATGGAAACTCGAGATCAATCAGTCATATCTGTGCCTACATAATAGAACCACGACTGCTACTGTCTGATACCGAAAAAGATAAAAACTGTGAATGTGACATCCTTACCGAGTGATGATTACTGCCCCGAGCTCCTTAGTACTAGTTATATCCCTGTACATAGGGGCAGTATTATAGTAGTTATATTCCTGTACATAGGGGGCAGGTAGTATATAAAGTAGTTATATGTCCGTACATAGGGGGCAGTATATAGTAGTTATATTCTTTACTAAGGGGCAGTATTATAGTAGTTATATTCCTGTAATAGGGGGCAGTATTATAGTAGTTCATATTCCTGTAATTGGGGGCAGTATTCATAGTAGTTATATTCTGCAGGGGTCTATCGTAGTTATATCCTGTACATAGGGGGCAGTATTATAGTATTTTTCTTGTACATAGGGGGCAGTATTATAGTAGTTATATTCCTGTACATGGGCGTTATTAGTATATTCTGGACATAGGGGCACGTATTATAGTAGATTATATCACTGTACATAGGGGCAGTATTATAGTAGTTATATTCTTGGTACATAGGGGGCAGTATTATATAGTTATATCTTTACAGAGGGGCAGTATTTAGTAGTTATATTCTTGTACATAGGGCAGTAATATAGTAAGTTATTTCTGTACATAGGGGGCAGTTATTATGTAGTATATTTCCTGTACATAGGGGGCAGTATATAGTACGTTATATTCTTGTACATAGGGGGTCAGTATTATAGTAGTTTTATTCTTGTACATAGGGGGGCAGTATTATAGTAGTTATATTCTTGTACCATAGGGGGCAGTATTATAGTAGTTATATATCTTGTTACATAGGGGCAGTATTATAGTAGTTATATCCTTGTACATAGGGGGGCAGTCATTAGTAGTTATACTAATATCTGTACATAGGGGGCAGTTTATAGTAGTTATATCCTGTACATAGGGGGCAGTATTATATTAGTTATATTTCTGTATAGGGGGCATTATAAGTAGTTTATCCTGTACATGGGGGCAGTATTATAGTAGTTATATTCCTGTCCTAGGGGGCAGTAGTATATTAGTTATATTCCGTACCATAGGGGGCAGTATTATAGTAGTTATATTCTGTACATAGGGGGCAGTTTAAATAGTAGTTATATACCTGTACCAATAGGGGGGCAGTATATAGTAGTTATATTCCTTTACATAGGGGGCGTATTATAGTTAAGTTTATATTCTTGTACATAGGGGCAGTATTATATAGTTATATTCTTGTACATAGGGGGCGTTATTATAGTAGTTATATTTCCATTCTGTACATGGGCAATATAGTATAGTAGTTATATTCCTGTACATGGTGGCATTTATATTAGTTATATTCTTGTACATAGGGGGCAGTATTATAGTATTATATCCTGTACATAGGGGGCAGTATTATTATAGTAGTATATATCTTGTACATAGGGGGCATTATATAGTAGTTATATCATTGTACATAGGGGGCAGTATTATAGTAGTATATATTCCTGTACATAGGGGCAGTATTATAGTAGTTATATTTCACTGTCACATAGTGGGCAGTATTATGTAGTTTATTCTTGTACATAGGCGGCAGTATATAGTAGTTATATTCTGTACATAGGGGGCAGTATTTATAGTAGTTATATTCCTGTACATAGGGGGCAGTATTTAGTAGTTATATTCTGTACATCGGGGCAGCTGGTAATTATAGTAGTATATTCTTGCCTATTGTACATAGGGAGGGACGTATTATAGTAGTTATATTCCTGTACATAGGGGTGCGTATTATAGTAGTTTATTCCTGTACATGGGGTGCCGTAATTATAGTAGTTTATATCCTTGTACCTAGGGGGCAGTATTATTAGTTATATTCCTTGTACCTGAGGAGGCAGTATTATAGTAGTTAAATTTCCTGTACATAGGGGGACAGTAATTATAGTAGTATTATTTCTGTGGTACATAGGGGGCAATATAATTATAGTAGTTATATTCTTGTACATAGGGGCAGTATTATAGTATTGATATCTTCCTTGTACTAGGGCGTATTATAGTAGTTTAATTCTTGTACAT
The DNA here is from genome assembly GCA_019512145.1 of Engystomops pustulosus. NCBI lineage: Eukaryota > Metazoa > Chordata > Amphibia > Anura > Leptodactylidae > Engystomops > Engystomops pustulosus. The sequence goes on from WNYA01000048.1 coordinate 449,819, forward strand.
AGGGGGCGGTATTATCGAGTTATATCTGTTACATAGGGTCGATTATAGTAGTTTAATCTCCATGTACATAGGGGGCCAGTATTATAGTAGTTATATTCCTGTACATAGGGGCAGTATTATAGTAGTTATATTCTGTACATAGGGCATTTTATGTAGTTAGTCTTGTACATAGGGGGCAGTATTATAGTAGTTATATCTTGTACTAGGGGGCAGTTATTATAGTAGTTATATTCCTGTACATAGGGGGAGTATTATAGTAGTTTATATCTTGTACATAGGGGGAGATATTATAGTAGTTAGATGCTTGTACATAGGGGCAGTATTATAGTAGTTATATTCCTGTACTAGGGGCGCTATAAGTAGTTCT
>WNYA01000049.1:0-99230 GCA_019512145.1 Engystomops pustulosus
CCTTGCTAAGGGACCCCTCAGCCTTACATACACCCCAGCAAATAGAAGTATACACTTGCCTTTAGTCTGTTATCTCCTATCAGAACAATGACACAAAGAAGGTTCATCACAATTGTTATTGTCGTATTGGGTCATCGTTGTGTCACAATGGTGATTGTTATTGCACAATGGGGGGGTATAGTCAGAGTGGGGCACTGTCTTGTGACAATGGGGCACTGTGGTGCAGTGATGGGTGTGATATCTATGAAACTTCTGGGAGGACCATCAACAATAGCTGAGCCAAGAATGATAAGGCGCGTGCAATGTTTTCTACTCGCCGCTGTTATCACACTTTCCACATTACTAGTCCATAGCTGTGGGGCCCGGGGGCCCGCGCCAATGCATCATGTGCTGGCGCATACCTCCAGATAATACCGGTGTCAGCAGCACATGATAAGGGTCCTCATGTTTGTTTTGTTTGATGCGTCGCTCAGTGTAATAGTTTTGCAATAATTTATGTTCTGCTTCTCTCCAGCAGGAGATCACCAATGTCCAACCATCCGCAGATCTCCAGGGTTAATATACAAGGTCGGTAAATGCTTTCTCTTGTCACGTTCATATCCACAAAGCTGTATACTGTATAATCTATTACTTATCCTGTAGTCCAGGAGCTTCACACCTAACTGCAGCCCCTGCTGGATCAGTCTCTGTGCAGAGCAGTGGATTGTAGTGTTTATATACAGAACTGTATATAAAGGACCAGAATTACATTGTCTTACTCTAGGGTCATCCAGAATTGTCAGTAAAATTTAGCAAAGTTCAGACGTGTCCCGAGCCCAAGGAGTCTCTGATCCCAGCACTAGATGTGAGTCTATACATAATGAGGGGCTCTAAAGATGGTGACACATCAGCGCGGGCATCTGGCTATAGCGGTAGGAGAGACTCCCCCAGGATTTCTATGGAGGATGTTTAAAGATCAAAAAAATTGCCTTATGAAACTGGTAAATTGGCGATGCATGCCGAGCAGAAATGTAGAAATGTCTGTGAAATGTAATAAGCTCATTACTTCATTACTGCTAAGTGATCCCTGCACATGTCCCCCGCTCGGCAGTCATGGTCCTGCATGTTCCCACAGTCTTCTCATGCAGGGTCTTGGCTTTATTGGATCCTCCCAGGTTCATGTTTCCTCATATTGGATGAGATAAAGTCTCCCGGATTTTAATGTGTTAAAAACCTTTATATAAGAACAGCTGCGCACTGGAGGCTGACCCTGGCCGCAGGTTCATACACCCAACTATAATGTATAGTATGAGGAAGGATCAGCAGCCCCCGAGGCTCCCGGGCACCACCTGCACCTCCTGTGTGATACCTCAGGAGTCTCCTCCTAATATCTCATCACTTCCATTGGGTGTGGCGGGTGCTGTAAAGGTTGTACATATACACAGATCTCTTCCTGGGACAGTAAGTAGAGATCGTGCTGTGCCAGAGAGGCCAAGCCATGCAGGAAGTTTTAGTTTGGTTTTAGGTTAGTTTTTGGTTACGTCATGTTTTCAAAATCTGCAATATATGGCGGAGTCTAAAGTCTGGGACATCTATACTTTACGTGCAACGTCCCCACTGGTGCCAACTGCATGAGGGGGCAGCAGGAGACTGGAACCCGGAGTGGCTGGGGGGCCGCATGTCTCTCAGGAGCCTGGCTTCTATTTTAGACCCTTTGGGCTGGCAAAGAGAATCAAAAAGAGGGGGAGCCCGTATTGGTGACGAGGATCCCCCCCTGGGCACTCCCGTATGTGCCCAGTACCCAGCAGGTGTTAAGAGGGAGGCCCATGATGGTAGCAGCAGGCCAGGGAGACACAGAGTACAATGGAGGTTCTAAAAGAACTCCAGGTTCCTTTGTTGTCAGTCTTAGAACAGCAGCAAACAACAGACTGGCGGTAAGCACCTTCCTTTTGGAGGCTAGAAGCACAGTAGGTTGTCTCACTGTGCTGAGAGTAAACGCTGTGAGCTTGCAGGAACGTCAGCATGGACCAGCGGTCAGCTTCACTGGGAGTATCTCCTATGGAGCCACTTCGGCTCCGCTGCATCAGCTTCACATCTGGGATAGCTCCTTTTGCCACTTCGGCTCTGCTGCATCAGCTTCACTGGGAGTATCTCCTATGGAGCCACTTCGGCTCCGCTGCATCAGCTTCACTGGGAGTATCTCCTATGGAGTCACTTCGGCTCTGCTGCATCAGCTTCACTGGGAGTATCTCCTATGGAGCCACTTCGGCTCTGCTGCTTAAGCTTCACTGGGAGTATCTCCTATGGAGCCACTTCGGCTCTGCTGCTTAAGCTTCACTGGGAGTATCTCCTATGGAGCCACTTCGGCTCTGCTGCTTAAGCTTCACTGGGAGTATCTCCTATGGAGCCACTTTGGCTCTGCTGCTTAAGCTTCACTGGGTATCTCCTATGGAGCCACTAGGCTCTGCGCATCAGCTTCACTGGGGTATCTCCTATGGAGCCACTTCGGCTTCTGCTGCATCAGCTTCACCTGGAAGTTACTCCTATTGGAGGCCACTTCGTCTCTGCGTCATGCAGCTTCAACTGGGAGTATCTCCTATGGAGCCACTTCGGCTCTGCTGCTTAAGCTTCACTGGGGGTATCTCCTATGGAGCCACTTCGGCTCTGCTGCATCAGCAGCATGACAGCAATGTGCTCTGTAGTAGAGTCCCAGGAATATTAACTCCAAGAAGGACAAAGTCTAGAAGAACTCAGAAGTCATAACTTTTATTAACTCTCAGTTCTGGAACATTCTGGGGTAGCAGCCAATAATAACGACTGATATACCTCAGGAAGATACATTTAGTGTAAACATAACATTAACCCTTTAAATGAAACCTACCATGACGAAGATGTAATGGTCGATGCCTCCTGTCTCTGCACTAATCTGTAATTTAATAATCCTGGAACCTAATTTATTAAAAACATCATTTTAGTAATATGTAAATTAACTGCAGAGGCTACTGGGGGGGTGGAGTAGCCGTAGCTCCTAGAGCCCGGCCAGGCTAGGACACGCCCTAGTAGCCTCTGCTGTTAATTTACATATTACTAAAATAAAGTTTTTAACAAATTACGTTCCAGGATTATTAAATTACAGATTAGGACAGAGGCAGGAGGGATCGGCCATCACATCTACTTCTCATGGTAGATTCCTACTTCATGTAGGTTTCCTCTAAGGCTAGAAACAGTCATATAATAATCATACTGAACTTGTAGTGGAGTATTCCCGCCACGTGGTCGTAGCGGTGCTATGCAACCTAACAAGGGGTTTTGGATGCAATTAAAGGGATCCAGAGTTTACTGAGGCTCTAAAAATTCGGGATTACCTAATGGGGTGATCAGTGCCATTGGACTCCTGGGGCAAGAATCTGCAGGACATTGCACATACGTAGACAGCGGCCATGTCTTATAAACTCCATAGATCTGTCACATATTATTAGTCTGTGACAAGTAACCAGCAGAGGAACACAGCGGAGAATGTAAAACATCTTCCAGTCCTCCTTGTACATCTCATTAGATGATACTTTAGGCTGTAATCGACCTTTCAAAATTGGTCAATTTGCAGAAACTTGTAGTTGTCAGAACAAAGCCCCAGGTTTCCTGACCCTCATAATGTGTCATTGCTACCACATACAAGGACCTGCAAGGTGACTATCAGTCTAGTGGTGGCCGTAAGGGTTATCTATGAGGGAAATTCTGCTGCATGGAAATATCACTCACGTTCTTCATTATATGTTTTTTTTGGTAATTAAAAAAAAAAATTTGCTTGAAAAATGAAAATTTCCAGCCTCCAGGAAATACATGAAGAAGTTTTGCTGAGGTTACATAACTTCGATTTGCACATATATTATGGGATGAGCTTGTATTTCAGGTCTGGCTCCATTATCTCTCCCCAGGCTAATGTAGTTATAATGGCGCGTTGTTCATCTATGGAAGGCTCTGATTTCATGCAGCGATTAGCCGGGTTTTATGAGGTTATGTCTTCATTATGTATTGGGCATGTGTTGTATCCAGGTCACAGTCCTTGGACTAGGAGGTTATAATAGGAGGTGTGAATAATAGGTTGTCGTTGGATAGGGATCAGTCTAGTTTTCACTGACCGGTACCTCCTATGCCTTTTATAATTAGAAGAGCTAATATACTGGGATTAATTTTTAGCCTGAGAGCCATCATTCAATACAATATATGAGAATGTATGTAGAGACAAATGTGGGATAAATAGGCCACTTTTTAATAAATCTCTTCCATTAGACATGTCTTTGCATGTATATGTATTTGTGTCTCCTGTCTCCTTTGACAGCTTCCCCTGTTGTCACTATGCTACTGTATCTCCCTGTTCACTGTCCATCTGGGTCACCCACTGTATCTCTCACCTCATTGTCCGTCTCAGTGACAGATATAGGAAGAGGGATGGAGCAGAATAAGTGATAACTCTCCTGCTACAGCTCCTCCTATTCAGCAGAGCTCAGAAATGTAAAGAAAGATTCATGGAGAGTCTGCATACAGCACACAATTGATTTAATTAAAAAATGTGTAATGCCCCAATTACCCTGCCGGGGGTACTTTCCTCATCTTTGGTTGCTGGGGTCTGAAGCAGAGGCGCCTCCAGTGACCTGTTTCACAGGGGGACCCCACTCATATAAGTGTCTTGTCCAGACATTGGGGGAGACATAACCTTAGCGCCTCGCTGTGTCTATACCCCTGAACACCTGTGTAATGTCTCCCACCTTCAGAGCCAGGATGCGGCTGCCCATCACCTTATAAAGGGCAGATTGCTGTTCCTCATGACTATCCTCCGACAAAACCAAAGCCTGTTAGCTGTAGATGCAGCAGATTGGTTTCGTATGCTGTAATCTGGAGATTATACAGATTATTTCAGAGATTAAGTCCTGAGTGTTGGAACCGTGTTTGTTGCCATAATACGTCCTGACTGCAGCAATCAGCAGTAACGTTGGGGTTATAGATCTGAGTTTTAGGTCAGAACATCGGCAAAAATTGCAAACCTACTCAGGGGCGTAACTAGGAGAGGCAGCACCCCATAGCAGACTTCTGAATGTGCCCCCCCCCTTCCCACTTAAAAATATACACAAACTCATATATACAATCACATTTATATATCTATATACATCAACATACAGTTATTCAATTACACACACATCTATACACCCGCACATAGAGCATGTACACCTCACATATACACACATACAGAATATAAACATAAATACAGTATATACACACCATACACATAACAGTTACACACACATCTCTATCACTCAATCACTCGCCACATAGTATGTACAACCTCACTATACACACATACAACACACACACATCTATACACACCGCACTAGAGTATGTACACCTCACATATACCACACATACAGAATATAAACATAAATACAGTATATACACACCATACACATAACAGATACACACACATCTATACACTCTCACACATAGAGCATGTACACATCACATATACACACATACAACATATACACACAAATACAGTATATACACACCATACACATCACATATACACACACATATACAGCATACATACATCACATATATGTTATATACATAGTATGCTGTACAATCTTCCATTCTTTAGTGTCAGGTCAGATGACGGCACCCCCTGACACTGTGGGCCCCATAGCGGCTGCTACCACTGTAGTTACGCCCCTGAACCTACTAATAGTATCATAGAAAGAGGTCACGCTGGAAGTCCTAATACCCCCTGGTGTTCACAGCCCATAGCAATGTGCATGTCCACCGTATAAGGTCGTAACACCTGCTCAGTCAGGTCTCTGCATAGTGATCCTCTGTGCGCTGCAAGGCTGCCAATAGGAATAGCTGCTTGCCCTGCTTGTCAGGAGAGGAGCGGGGCCTCTGCAGTACATGGCAGTGTGGATGAGAAAACTCCTACTTCAGGGAGGGTATGGGGGGACTATATCTCAGCCCCCAGGGAGAGAAGGAGATCGATTGTGTACAAAATCTGTAAGGTTTGTCATGCTATTACATGAAGATGCAATCATTCATAGGAAAGGCCGTTACAGAATATATGACTAGAGTATATTGTCCGGCAGTATTACTTCTCCACCTCCGCTTTCACACAAACGCAACTTATCACTTTGCAGCTGAACGTGACTCTCAGTCATCGGGTCTGGAGCAGAACACGCTATCACTCACATGTTCCTGGGTAATGGCATCTTATCTCCGCTAAGTATTTCTCAGAACCAGCACTGGGGATATTCCAGACCACATACCCGGGGCTGATACAATGGTGGACTGAGACCCTGTAGCTCCCTCTACCTGCAGGAGGTGGTACTACACACCTGCACCGGCTTCATGATCAATAACCTTACCCCACTTCCATTCATTTTATTATAATGCCCCCTATTTACTGGAACGACTGTAAATCTACTTCTCTATTTACCGGAAAGACAAGGTCATGAATGACTTCTCTATTTTCCATACTTCTGGAGAGGATGTTCTGAGCCAACCGCAGGTTCCTACAAATCTTAATCCTAATTTTCATATGAAAATAAAAGCCCTTGAGTAAAAATATTGTATCTGTGTAATCACATTGTGTCCTGTGCTGGGACACCAAAGAATACAAGATTATGTGGATCCTTAGTGCAGCCCCTAGACAGGGGCTAATACTTTGTATCCACAAATATTCATTTGTAAAAGTGTTTTCCAGGTAATAGAAATATGTCTTTGACTTGGGTCGTTACAATGTCCAATCTAGTTCATCATCTCCGCAGATTCTTATATCACCCGTGCTAACTGGACAGGATCATACGACCCAATTAGTTGTCTATTTTTATATAGTTATAAGTAATGTCCCTCCAAAATTGTTATTTCATGTGGAAGTATTTACTAAAACTAACATATCAGACGAGGTCATTATTAAAGGGAACATACAGAGCAATCTTCAGGATCTTACAGAGCAAGATGACCTAAACGTTCAATGTAAAAGCACTTTTTTTATTGCTTTTAATAACTTTTTGGAACATTAATAATTTATGAATGCTTGGAATGGGGTATCCCCAAAATGCTACAATACAGGCAGTCCCCGGGTTACGTACAAGATAGGGAGGTCCACAGGTTTGTCCTTAAGTTGAATTTGTATGCAAGTCGAAATTGTATAATTTATAATTGTAGATCCAGACAAATAATTTTTTTGGCCCCAGTGACAATTGGAGTTTCAGAATTTTTTGCTGTAATTGGACCAAGGATTATCTCTAAAGCTTCATTACAGACACCTTACAGCTGATCATTGCAGCCTGGGACTATAGTAACATCCATAGACTTCACCAGAGGTCACAGGGGGCAGAGGGGTCCGTCTGTAACTACGAGTCGTCTGTAAGTCGGGCAGGGGGTAGTCCTTAAGTAGGGGACTGCCTGTACTTCCATTGTTTTGTATTTCTCGTTATAAACCGCGCAGTAACACAGTTTATGTCTGACTTCAAATTTGTAGGGATTGGAAATGTTTTTGATGCTTCAGTTTTCAAGTTTTTAAAACTTGTTTTATGTAAAATGTCACTTTTAACTACTTTTATGACTGCTCTCTACCAGAATAACTGAGCGGAGTGACTGGTGGGATTGGGGTCCATAGGTTTAGGATCCTGAACCCCATGGATATACTTGTGGGTTAGAAGCCACACACAAAGTGTCAGGTTCTCTTTCTTTAAATCTTTGACATTGATACAATGTAAACATCTCATCCTGGACATGGGCTCTACTTCTGCTCCCTCATCTGTAGGGAGAATATATGGTGTTTCCCATTCATCTCTGCCCTGTAATAATCAGCTAACACATTTCTGCTGGGATGAACAATTCTGTTGGACTGTTCCCCGGAGACAAAGAAGTCTGTGTGAGTGCGGGGATGTGTATGACGTCACCAGATCACACGTTCTGCATGTTTGTGCTGCTGGTGACTATCACGGCCCAGTCCATGAGGTCGGCAGGAAAGAGCGGTCATGCTGAGATAACGGCCGGGATGTCATATGGCTTTACCCGCGTCTGTCAGTACCGGGTGTTTGACGTATGCGGAAAGATTATCAAATCTGACATTTTATAGAATGTTTTTGTTATTTTTGCCCCTCCCTTAATTGGATTTTTAAAATGTTCTGATTAGTAAAAGCTTTTGAAAGTTTCTAATAGTCTTTGGTGGCCATTTTTCTCATATTTCTGCGCATTTGAACATTTGTACAAAGATTTGCAACCTTGTTACCTACTCAGCAAAGTTAAAATCCAATTGTGCACTTAATAAAAAGTTGCAAATGTTTGCACAATCATGAGAACATCCATTTCTTATACAAAATAACGGTGGATACAATAATTATACATTTTAGAGACTCTGGAACTGCGGAGCCTCTTGTGCTTTTCTCGGTCGCCTGATGATTTACAACCACAGATAACGTATAGTCAGCTTTGCCATTATAAATAAGCTATATCCATGTATACTGGCTCAGCTAAGATCATCCTCTTGGCCTCTGTGGGATGTATAGGGGCTTATGGATGCCTTTAACATACACCCTTTAAGCTTTCGCAGCTTACATGTCAGAGTACATGGCAGACAGAGTGCGATTACATCCTGGGGACCACGTAGACTCCGCACACTTGTCCACGTGCCTATAGACACCGGCGTCTGTCTGCTGCACCCTTTAGCTGCCTTTATTTTCATTGCTGTTTTCACTAATGTTATGACCCGCATCCACTTATATCATCGCACCCAAACCTAGAAAGGTCGCCCTTCTGTATCGTCACTGACACACACTTGACATTTGCTCACAATCTTATGTTTATGCGTTAACCTTCTGTTCAGACAATACACTGGGGCTGGGTGCCGACGCGGTGACCCCTGGGCTGTATAGCGGGTGTAACACATAGCACACACCTGATTGTCTGTGCTGGATACATTGCTACGTATAGATGAATGGTAGCAGGCTGCAGGACCTCATTATCCTAAGACATGAGGGCCTGCAACCTCCACGTGGATTATCACAGATCTTAACATTATAGATGAAAATATGCAAATAAGTTTTCCAGGATGGGAGAAGGAAGACAACGCCTCGTCAGGCAGCTCCCTCGACATCAAGCATGACTTTCAGGAAGCCTAATGACATGATGCAGGATTAAAACCAAACCAGTTTATCTATTACAGAAAAAACAGACTCCCAGCTGTAGGCAGCGCTGTTTCCATGATGTTGTATGTCTTCAGTGCAGATCCTATGTATAATGTGAACAGCAGCCTACAGTCTGGGGTGAACAGTGATGACTCCCTGGTCCTTCAGAGTTCACATGATTGTAATAACCCTTCACTATGGGCTATATGGAGGCCCCTATATGGCTGAAGTCCTGGGGTACGGTATTTGTTCTGTGCACTGATTCACTTCATCCTTCCCTAATTGTATCCAAAGTGATGATCGTATTAACCATTTCATAACAGGAAGGCTCTGAACCATTTATGACCCGGACAGTTCTGGGAAATTGCCCATTTCACAGATAATATGTGTATAAGTGATTTCTCAGAGTATATAAGTGAATTTACCATTCCTTAGAATTATAGAGTCATGACTTTTCTACTTCCCTTTTTTTCCTGGATACAAAGAGTCCTTTTACTGCGTGACCTCAGTCTTACGGTTCATAAGCTCCAGGATATTATCTGGATATCACTCTGATTTGTATCACAATGTAAGTGTGTAAGCTGTGGATAGGGGGACAGCATATTAAATCCAAAATTACTGTGACATAACTGGGGAGAGGGAAAGGTCTGTAACTGGAATCTGTCTGTAGTTGTGACAATGAAAAACTGCAGACAGTGTTGGCCCTGGGAAGCAGGTTATCATAAACCTTCTCCTAGTGCACTGGGAAAGTCCTAACACTGCTGTGCTCTTAGCTCTCTACATTGAATTGATCCGCAGCCCCAGCTACCTGCTTTGAGTAAAAGCCGTACAAAGCTTCTGGTTGGATAGCAGAGCAGTTACTCTTATCAGAGAGGAGGGAATCTGAAGCACCTAAGCGCAAAGAGCCCAGAGCACAGCAGTGTGAGGCACATGCTACAATCCTGGAATATAGATTCACATATCACAGTCCTGCTGCTACTAACAACCCACACAAAGGTCTGATTACACATCTCTCCAGGGACAATACATAACACTGCCTGTGGTATGTATGGTCACACCTGCTGACAGGTTCCCTTATAAAGGCTACTCTGTTGTTGTTTTTCTCAATTCATTTTGACACATTTTTTACATTTATAATGAAGTTTTCACATAGTGATCCCTGATGTCCTGAGCCGACCCCGAGTGCTGCTGTGTAGGCCAAGGTTCTGCAAGGAAAGTCAATTCTAACAGTTCATCTATAGTAATCCCAGAGAGCGCTGCTCCACTCCCGGACACGTGAGAATGTAAAACTACACGCAACATTCAAAGACACAAATGTGTGGCTCAACAGTGTTACCTTACAGCAATGGGGCCCTAGGTGCAGCCAGGGGCCCCATCTGCTGAGATTTATGTTCCCCTGTACATGTGACTTATCTGACACGGCCATTGCAGATTTTACAAATTATAAATATCTTTCAGACTTTCTGGGAGGCTCCCAAATGGGTGCAGTGCATCAAAAAGGGGGTATGGCTTCCCTGGAAACTTTTTAAAGGGGTTGTCCACTTTCAGAAAATACTATTATTTGTTTAATGAAAAGTTATACAAGTTTCCAATTTACTTTCTGTATCAAATACTTTTCTAGATCTCTGCTTGCTGTCCTGCTATAGAAGCTTCTACGTTTACTTCCAGTGGATAGAAATCCATCCATGGTCATGTGATGGACCTGCAGGTGCACAAACCATTATTATCACGGACAGTAGTCAGAGACTTGTGATAATAACGGCTTGTGGACCTGCGTGTCCATCACATCACCATGGACAGATTTCTATCCACTGGAAGTAAACGTAGAAGCTTTCTATAGCGGGACAGCAAGCAGAGATCTAGAAAATGTGAGGAATTGATACATTTCATATATATGATACAATATATATATATATATATATATATTGGAAAAGTGTATACATTTTCATTACACCAACATTATCAATTATTTTCTTAAGTTGAACAATCCCTTTAAGCACCCAGATCCCTATATGTATCTTCTTAAAGTTCCCAAGTATGTGTATGTAATATATAATTACACTGTGATACATATTAGGCTTCTGAGTGATACCTGGAGATTGTTCTTTTTATGCAGGAGATGTGGATGCTGGGTGTAGTAGTTGTGCCACAGCTTGGGAGGTTGCACCATTCTGCACTGTGTAAACAGGCGTCAGAGTTTAATTACTAATATGTGACCATTAAGTGAATGACTATTTACCTGCTCATGTCAGACATAAAGCAGCGCACTTCTCAGAACTCCAAACATATGAGATAACAATGTGCCTGGAGTGCAATCAGCCGCTGTACGGAGAGGCCGGAGTAATGTGCAGGGTGCGGAGCTGTGTACGTGCTCAACTCACCGCCTGGTAGTGAAACCTGACATCACCTTTCAGAGACGTTACTTGTGCCGAGAAGCCTCTCTACATACACAATGTGACGGGCACAGCTCCAGGAGCTCCTCAGCTACTAACAAGGGGGTCTGGAGACACAGGAGCCGCTCCGGAGCAGGTCTGAACAGGATTACTGGCTGACACTTGTGCTTTGTTTTGGCAGAAAACCCCATGTATCTGCTTTCACTATGTATACAAAGCAAAGATTGATCAAGTATGGATCATATGTGACAAATACCTACAATAACTCATCGGGAACCACCTCCTTATGTTATTGCTGGGACACTAGTCTTCCTCTTGGCAGTCAAAATTTCTTTCCGGGAACGAACGGCGAGATCATTTTTAGGAAGCCGCACTGCTTGTCGACACTTTATTCATTACTTTAAAGCTGTTGTTCGCTGTTAAATATCATTTCTATTGTTTCAAGTCATTAAAAATGAGTTGTGACATTTATTTACATAGAATGGCGCCACCTGGTGTTACCAGTGTATATAAATGTGCACGTCCACATCATGATGGTGGACACACATGCTCAGTCACTTTGGGCACAGCTCATTCTCTGATTGGTGATCCTCAGAATAGGGTGGCCAATAGAAATAGTTTTCTGCCCTGCTTGTCAGGAGAGAAGCAAAGTCACTGTAATTCATGGCAGTATAGCTGGGAATACTCCATCTGCAATGGAGGTAAAAGAGGACGATATTGTCTGCTGCCAGAAGGGGAAGGAGACTGATTCTGTCTCCTGCACCTAGAAGAACCACGTGATCCACATAAAAGATTTTTGCAATTCTTCACATGCTCTGACGTTTCCAAGAAAAAGCTTTCAAAAACTATATAAGCCCCTTCCCCGTGTAAATGCCATATCCAATATGGACGGGCAGGGAAGAAGTTATTTGGGAATACTTTGAGTAATAAAAGCCGGGTCCTTTGATCTGTTTACGGTGAAAGTCGACAACCAGAATACTACACATTATAAAGGGCTAGCTACTATCTATCAATGACTCTCCTGTGGTTATGAGCTGTAATACCACACACTACCATTTGACATGTGGGGCGCTATTGAAAGAAGGCATCAAATCCTGGCCGATCACTTCACTGCTAGTCGGCAGGTGCCCTCTTCTGCAAAGCAAACAGGTTTATTGTGGCATAAACTGTGTCATTTGAGATGAAGGTTACTGTGTATATGGGATGAAAGAGTAAATTCCCCTTCTTCCTGGCGCTGGTTTATACCAACATATAACCCAGTTCTGAAGTTTGTGTTTCGGGTCCCGCGTTTCCACCCGTATGTGACACAACACTGAAGCTGCATCTCTGTGTTTCTTCTGACCTGGATCTATGCTCATACTCATGGTTACGGGAAGCTACAATGTGTCTTTAATCTCGATGGAACCCACCACAGCGACTTCTGTAGGACGCAGCCAGATCCCACATAACTATATACTGCAGTCTCGTGTCTGTAGTCTTGTAATTTAACGTCTCCCATAAAGTCATACAAGAAATCGTTCTGATACTGTGTAATCTCTGGATTGTTATTGCTCTCATGAGTAACAATTTTGATTCATTTTTACCAGAGCAGTTTGCCCCGTGGCCCATGTAATGACGACATTGTGTATTAAAGGTGAACTTACTTCCTTCTAGTATTCTCGCTCCAGGCAGCTCGGAGGGCGGATTGGCCTCTCATGCCCTGATGCTATTATTACTACCTGCACTTATCACGAGTCTGAAAAAGGTGATTTCCCAAAAAATGTTTTTCTTTAACATAAGGTGCTTGGTTCCTGTAGTAAAATAAGATGCACTGAGCTTTACTCAAGATTTATAAGTCATTATTTCAAAATTGCAGCCCCTTCTCTATCAGACTCCTGGCGGGGGCCATAACCTCGCACTGGTCATGTGTTCTCTGTAGTTCACATGGGAAGGGAAGTAAAAGTTATCCTTACGGTGACTGCCAATTGCGGCCACTTTGTAGGCGTGTGACTTATAGCCATTGATGCTCCACTAGGGGGATTCTGGGAAAATATGCAAATTTTTCTGGGATGGGATAAGGAAAATCACGCCTCTTAGCTACCTTGTGGGGCAGCTCCCCTGACATCAAGTATGACCTTCAGGAAGCCTTTCGTAACATGAGGCAGAATTAAAACCAAACCAGTTGTAGTTCACATGCACAACCCTGTTCTTCTCCCCCTTCATTCACACTGCATAGCAATTACAAGGAGATTTACCCTCTCTCATGTGTTATACAGATATACAGTACAGATATTATCACAGTATTGTGTCATGTATCTACTGACACAGCTACTATCACACAGAGCTATTCGCTGTGAGATTGGATGGGATGTGACTGATGGAGGGATAGAGCTTTATCACACTGAGATGTTTGCTGTGAAATTGGATGGGACACGACTTAGGGAGGGATAGAGCTTTATCACACTGAACTGTTTGCTGTGAGATTGGATGGGGCATGACTGATGGAGGGATAGAGATTTATCACACTGAGCTGTCCCCTGTGAGATTGGATGGGCTGTGACTAAGGGAGGGATAGAGCTTTATCACACAGAGCTATTCGCTGGGAGATTGGATGGGATGTGACTAAGGAAGGGATAGAGCTTTATCACACTTAGCTGTTCGCTGTGTGATGGGAGGGGGTGTACCTGGGGGAGGGATAATGGCCTCCTGACCATAGGGTGCGTTGGCCTCCTGACCATAGGTGTGCTTGATGGCCTACTGACCATAGGGGCCTTGGCTCCGACCATAAGGGGTGCTGTGGCTCCTGACCATAGGGTGCTTGACCCCATCCTGACATAGGTGTGCTTTGGCTCCTGACCAGACGGTGTGCTTTTTGGTCCTCCTGACCAGAGGGGTTTCTTTTGCCTCCTGAAACCCATAGGGGTGCTTGTGTCCCCCGACCCATAGGGGTGCTTTTGGCCTCCTGCCCATAGGTGTGCTTGGTGCCTCCTCTCCTTACCCTCTGTGTGCCTTGGACTCCTGACCATAAGGGTGCCGTAACCTCCTGACCATAGGGGTGCTTGTGGGCTCCTGACCATAGGGTGCTCGTGACCTCCTGACCAGAGGGGTGCTTTGACCTCCTTACCATAGGTGTGCTTGTGGCCTCCTGTCCTAAGTGGTGCTTGTGACTCCTGACCATAGTGGTGCTTGTGACCCTCTCCTGACCATGGGGTTTCTTGTTACCTCCTGACCATAGGGGGTGCTTGTGGCCTCCTGAATCCCAGGGGTGCTGTGTCCTCCTGACCATAGGGTGGCTTGTGACCTCGCTGACCATAGTGGTGGCTTGTACCTCCTGACCATAGGGGTGCTCGTGACCTTCTGACCTGGTGTGCTTGTGGCCTTCCTGACCATAGGGTTCTTGCCCACCGACCATAGGGGTTCTTTTGACGTCCTGTACCACATAGGGGTGCTTGTGACCTCCTGACCATAGGGGTGCTTGTGGCCTCCTGACCATAGGGGTGCTTGTGGCCCACCGGACCATAGGGGTGCTTGTGGCCCCCGACCATAGGAGTGCTTGTGGCCTCCTGACCATAGGGGTGCTTGTGGCCCCCGACCATAGGGGTGCTTGTGACCTCCTGACCATAGGGGTGCTTGTGACCATCCTGCCAAAGGGGCTTGTGGCCCCTGACCATAGGGGTGCTTGTGACCTCCTGGAACCATAAGGGGTGCTCGTGAACCTCCTTACCATAGGGTTCTTGTGGCTCCTGACCATAGGGGTGCTCGTGACCCATCCTGACCATAGGGGTTGCTTGTGACCGCCTGACGCATAGGGGTGCGTGTGGCCTCCTGATCCTAGGGGTGCTTGTGGCCCACCGACCATAGGGGTGCTTGTGACCTCCTGACCATAGGGGTGCTTGTGACCTCCTGACCATAGGGGTGCTCGTGACCTCCTGACCATAGGGGTGCTTGTGGCCTCCTGACCATAGGGGTGCTTTGGGCCCCCGACCATAGGGGTGCTTTGTGGACCTCCTTATACGCAAGGTTGCGTGTGACCCTCCTGACCATAGGGGTGCTTGTGGCCTCCGTCTCATAGGGTCGTGTGGCCCACCGACCATATGGGTGCGTTTTGGCCTCCTGACCATAGGGTGCTTGTGGCCTCACTGACCATAGGGTGGGCTTGTGACCTCCTGACCATAAGGGTGCTCGTGACCTCCTGACCATAGGGGTGCTTGTGGCCTCCTGACCATAGGGGTGCTCGTGACCTCCTGACCATAGGGGTGCTTGTGACCTCCTGACCATAGGGGTGCTTGTGGCCTCCTGATCCTAGGGTGGCTTTGTGTCCTCCTACCATAGGGGTGCTTGTGACCTCCTGACCATAGGGGTGCTTGTGACCTCCTGACCATAGGGGTGCTCGTGACCTCCTGACCATAGGGGTGCTTGTGGCCTCCTGACCATAGGGGTGCTTGTGGCCCACCGACCATAGGGGTGCTTGTGACCTCCTGACCATAGGGTGCTTGTGACCGCTCCTGACCATAGGGTCTTGTGGCCCTCCTGGAACCATAGGGGTGGCTTGTGGCCACCGACCATAGTGGGTGCTTGGTGGCCCTCCTGGACCATAGGGGTGCTTTGTGGCCCCCGACCATAAGGGGGTGCTTTTGGCCTCCTTACCATCGAGTGCTTGTGGCCTCCTGAACCATAGGTGGTGCTTGTGTGGCCCCCGCCATAAGGGGCGTTGGCCCCTGACAAAAAAAAAAAAAAAACATAGGGGTGCTTGTGGCCCTCCTGACCATATGGTGCTTTTGACCTCCTGACCATAAGGGTGCTCGTGACTCCTTACCGATGAGGGGTGCTTGTGGCCTCCTGACCATAGGGGTGCTCGTGACCTCCTGACCATAGGGGTGCTTGTGACCTCCTGACCATAGGGGTGCTTGTGGCCTCCTGATCCTAGGGGTGCTTGTGGCCTCCTGATCCTAGGGGTGCTTGTGACCTCCTGACCATAGGGGTGCTCGTGACCTCCTGACCATAGGGGTGCTTGTGGCCTCCTGACCCATAGGAGTGCTTGTGGCCTCCGACCATAGGGGTGCTTGTGGCCCACCGACATAGGGTGGTGTCTTTGTGACCGCCTGACCATAGGGGTGGCTTGTGACCTCCTGACATAAAGGGTGCTCTTGACCGCCCTCCTGACCATAGGGTGCTTGTGGGCCTCCTGACCATAGGGGTGCTCGTGACCTCCTGACCATAGGGGGTCTTGTGACCTCCTAAACCATAGGGGGTGCTCTTGACCTCCTGACCATAGGGTGCTTGGTGGCCATCCTGACCATAGTGGTGCTTGTGGCCGCCTGATCCTAGGGTGTTGTGGCCCCTCCTGATCCTAGGGTGGGCTTGTGACCTCCTGACCATAGGGTGCTTGTGGCCCCTCCTGATCCTAGGGGTGCTTTGTGGCCCGTCCATCCTAGGGTGCTTGTGAACCTCCTGACCTATGGGGCTCGTGACCTCTACAAGGGGTTCTTGTGGCTCCTGACCATAGGAGTGCTTTTGGCCTCCTGCCAATGGGTGCTTGTGGCCCACCGACCATAGGGGTGCTTGTGGCCTCCTGACCATAGGGGTGCTTGTGGCCCACCGACCATAGGGGTGCTTGTGACCTCCTGACCATAGGGGTGCTTGTGACCTCCTGACCATAGGGGTGCTTGTGGCCTCCTGACCTAGGGGTGCTTGTGGCCCACCGACCATATGGGCTTGTGACCTCCTTCCATAGGGGGCTTGTGACCTCCTGACCATAGGGGTGCGTGTGGCCTGCCTGACCATAGGGTGTCTTGTGCCTCCCTGACCATAGGGGTGCTTGTTGGTGGCCCACCGCCATAGGAGTGCTTTGCCCCCGACCATAGGGGTGCTTGTGGCCTCCTGACCATAGGAGTGCTTGTGGCCTCCTGACCATAGGGGTGCTTGTGGCCCCCGACCATAGGGGTGCTTTTGGCCTCCTGACCATAGGGGTGCTTGTGGCCTCCTGACCATAGGGGTGCTTGTGACCTCCTGACCATAGGGGTGCTCGTGACCTCCTGACCATAGGGGTGCTTGTGGCCTCCTGACCATAGGGGTGCTCGTGACCTCCTGACCATAGGGGTGCTTGTGACCTCCTGCAATAGGGGTTCTTGTGTCCGCCCTGATCCTAGGGTGCTTGTGTCTCCTGACCTAGGGGTGCTTGTGCCTCCTGACCATAGGCTGCTGTGGCTCCGACCATAGGGGTGCTGTGGCCTCCTGACCATAGGGTGCTTGTGGCCTCCTGACCATAGGGGTGCTTGTGACCTCCTGACCATAGGGGTGCTCGTGACCTCCTGACCATAGGGGTGCTTGTGGCCTCCTGAACCATAGGGGTGTTGGTGGCCCCCGCATAGGTGCTTGTGACCTCCTGACCATAGGGTGCCCTTGTGACCCCTCCTGGACCATAGGGTGCTTGTGGCCTCCTGACCATAGGGGTGCTTGTGGCCCACCGACCATAGGGGTGCTTGTGGCCTCCTGACCATAGGTGCTTGTGGCCCCCGACCATAGGGGTGCTTTTGGCCTCCTGACCATAGGGGTGCTTGTGGCCTCCTGACCTAGGGGTGCTTGTGACTCCTGACCATAAGGGTGCTCCGTGACCCTCCCTGACATAGGGTGGCGTGTGTCCTCCTGAACGCATAGGGTTTGCTCGTACCTCTCCTGACCATATGGGTGCTTGTGAACCTCCTGAGCATAAGGTGCTTTGTGGCCTCCTGATCCGTGGTGCTTGTGGCGCCTCCTGATCCTAGGGGGTGCTTTGGTGACCGTCCTGCCATAGGGGTGGCTCCGTGACCTCCTGACCATAGGGTGGCTTGTGGCCTCCTGCCGGAGTGCTGTGGCATTCCTGACCATAGGGTGCTTGTGGCCACCGCCATAGGGGTGCTTGTGACCTCCTGCCCAGAGGGGTGGCTTGTGACAAGCTCCGGACCATAAGGGTGCTGTGACCTTCCTTACCATAGGGTGTGCTTGGGACCGACCTCCTGACCATGGGGTGCTTGTGCCACCTCCTGACCATAGGGGTCTCGTGACCTCCTGAGCCATAGGGGTTGCTTGTGCCTCCTTACCATAGTGGTGCTCGTGACCTCCTGACCATAGGGGTGCTTGTTGCCTCCTTACCTAGGAGTGCTTGTGGCCTTCCGACCATCGGGGTGCTTGTGGCCCACCGACCATAGGGGTGCTTGTGACCTCCTGACCATAGGGGTGCTTGTGACCTCCTGACCATAGGGGTGCTTGTGGCCTCCTGACCATAGGGGTGCTTGTGGCCTCCTGACCATAGGGGTGCTTGTGGCCTCCTGACCATAGGGGTGCTTGTGACCTCCTGACCATAGGGGTGCTTGTGGCCTCCTGACCATAGGGGTGCTCGTGACCTCCTGACCATAGGGGTGCTCGTGACCTCCTGACCATAGGGGTGCTCGTGACCTCCTGACCATAGGGGTGCTTGTGACCTCCTGACCATAGGGGTGCTTGTGACCTCCTGACCATAGGGGTGCTTGTGGCCCCTGACCATAGGGGTGCTTGTGGCTCCTGACCATAGGGGTGCTTGTGGCCTCCTGACCATAGGGGTTGTTGTGACCTCCTGACCCTGGGGTCTCGTGACTCCTGACCATAGGGGGCTCGGACCTCCTGAGCCATAGGGGTGCTTGTGACCTCCTGACCATAGGGGTGCTTGTGGCTTTACGAACATAAGGGCCTGTTGAGCCATCGACTGTGACTTTGGGTTGTTCTATGTAAAATGAGCTGATCCCTCTTCCAGCCTGCAGGAATGGAGTCCTCCCATCCTTACTGCTCTGTAAAGCTCTTGGGTGCAATCTGGTGAAGCACAAGCGAGCAGAGAGACAATGGGGGTCATTTACTAAGGGCCCGAATCGCGTTTTCCCGATGTTTACCCGAATATTTCCGATTTGCGCCGATTTTTCTTGAATTGCCCCGGTATTGGGGCGCAAACGGGTTTGGATTGTGTCGCGCCGCACCAGCTTCCCGTGCGCCACAAGGGGGGCGTGGTTTTTTCGAGCAACTCCGAATTATTCGGACAATCCCCGGAATTTAAAAACCGAATTGTGTCGCATAAGGACCGCCGCTACCTTCACCTGTCCAGCTCGGTGGCATTCCGGCGCGATGAGTTTACTTTCACGCAGCATGCGCCACCTGGTGCCGGCGGAAGAACTACCTTATTAAATCCCGGCCGGACCCGAATCCAGGCTAGAAGCCGCCGCGGAAACGCGCAATGGACCGGTAGTAAATTGCCCCAAATACTCTGAGAAGACGCCCATAACAACCCACCGCAGAGGAGCCGGGCCACTCATCAACGCTCCAGCTGCCAACCAGCCGCATCCTCTAAAGAGAAGCCTCCGTCTCCACAGTTATCCTCCCGTGTTCATATACTTATGGAATATTCATGGACGTTTTCAGAAGTGAGCGCCTCCTTGTCTAGAAAGTGGCCTCCATCCAGTACTAATAATATTACCGTGGTGGTGAGGGACGGTCCAGGCCACCAACCTGAATATTTATGACAATAGGTCGTGAGCGTCAGTGAAGGTCGATATCAGATTGAAGACATGTTGAAGGCCATTTCTCCATGGAGACCAATTAGCTGGTGTTAGCATTAAGGTCTGAACTTTAGTTTTAGGACCCCAATCAGGACATCCTTGAGGGACCCAACTCCATGACCTCAACCAAGGAGACCTTCTCACAGATCCTATTGACCTATCACAACATGGACGACCCCATCCTTGCTGCAAGGTTTGATGTGATGGAGACCCTAGGGTGATGATGAAAAAACTACAGGTCACCCCTACCCCCCAACCCATTTAGAAACAAAGGAGCTTGTAAGGACAGCTGATTTCTCGGCTGACCACCATATAAGACAAAATGCTGGACAGGAGCTTCATTCCACCCGTCCTCATCCTCTCCGACTCTTAAGTTCCCCTGGATGGAGACGTCTCAGCCTTGCCTGAAGCTTGGTGTAGATGACTGATGACACTGTGATGTATTATCTATATCCCGGGACGGGCCCCGATGATCCGGGCTCTGGACACGTTCTGAGCCTCAGGTAATAGGTGACATATTTTACGGACATCCGGTTATAAATGGCCGCCCTTTACAAATCTAGAGAAGAATGAATTACAGTCATCATCAATCCACCATAAATCTCCCCAAATCCAATCCCAAAGTGATGCTCTGCGGCTGCCAATGTGTTTATACCAGTGACAGAAGAAATGGCCTGCAGAGCCGGGGGAGAGAGACGTGTAGTCAGAGAGAGAAGAGGACGGAGGAGCCAGAGAGAGGAGGCTGAGGGAAGGAAGGAGAGAAGAAGAAGAATAGAAAAACAAGTAAAGGAGAGAAGAAGGAGGAGAAGAGAGGGACAGTGGGGGGAGAGGAAGAATAGAAGATGAGGGAAGGACTGGAGAAAAGAAGAGCCGAGGGAAGTCATGTGGATAGGAAAGAAGTGGAGGATGAGGCTGAGAGAAGGATTGATGTAAACTAGAAGATGAGGACCAGCAGGGAGGTAGCAACTGCTAGGAAAACAATGCAGAACCTCTGCCATCTCATATTATTACCACATCATCATCATCAGACCCTCCTCCATGTGATGACTCCATCTCCAAATATCCTCCACTCCCTCATCTCTACATCATCGCCATATCGTCTCCACATTACAAACAACATCATCTTCACATCATTACATCATCAAATCATCTTAACATTGTCATCTTCACTATCTTCACATCACAATAACATCATTGCATCATCTCCACATCATTACATCCCAAAATCTCCACATCATTACATCATCAAATCATCTCAATATTATCATCTTCACTATCTTCACATCACAATAACATCATTACATCATCTCCACATCATTACATCATCTCCACTCATCACATCATCTCCACATCATTACATCATCTCCACATCATCACATCATCTCCACATCATTACATTATCTCTTATCATCACATCACTCCACATCATCACATCATCTCCACATCATTACATCATCTCCCATCCATCACATCATCTCCACTCATACAATCTCTCTATATCATCACTCACACTCTCCATAATCAATCATAATCCATCACATCATCTCCACATCATCACATCATCTCTACTCTCACCACATCATTACATCATCTCCACATCATTACATCATTTCCACCTCATTACATCATCACCACATCATTACAATCATCTCCACAGCACACAATCATCTCCACATCATTGCATCATCTCCACATCATTACATCATCTCCACATCATCACATCATTGCATCAATCTCCACATCACACATCATCCTCCACATCATCACCACATCATTGCATCATCACCACATCATTAACAATCATCTCCACATCACCACCACATCATTACATCATCTCCCACATCATTACAACAATCAGCTCCACAGTCATTCATCATCACCACATCATTACATCATCTCCACATCAACACATCATTACATCATCTCCACATCATCACATCATCCCACATCATTACATCATCTCTATATCATCACATCATCTCCACTCATCACAATCATCTCCATATTATGAACATCATCTCTCCAAATATTCTCCACCCTCTCATCTTCGACATCATCGCCACATCGTCTCCACATTACATCATCTTCACATCATTACATCATCAATCATCTCAACATTAGCATCTTCACTATCTTCAACAGCACAATAACATCATTGCTCATCTCCACATCATCTCCACATTAATTACATCATCTCCACATCATCACATCATCTCCACCATCATTCCATCATCTCTATATCTCCACATCATCACATCATCTCCACATCATTACATCATCTCCCCATCATCACATCATCTCCACATCATCACATCATCTCCACATAATTACATCATCTCCACATCATCACATCATCTCCACATCATTACATCATCTCCCATCATTAACATCCATCTCTATATCAGCACATCATCTCCACATCATCACTCAATCTTCACCTCATTACATCATCTCCACATCATTACTCATCTCCACATCATCACTCATCTCCACATCATTACATCATCTCTATATTATCACATCATCTCCACATCATCAACTCATCTCCACATCATTGCTCATCACCACATCATTCAATCATCTCCACATCTCACCACACCACATCATTACATCATCTCCACATCATTACATCATCTCCATATCATCACATCATCTCCACATCATTACAGCATTCTATATCATCACATCATCTCCACTCATCACAACTCATTTTCCCCACATCATTACTCCAACGTCACATCATTACATCAACTCCACATCATCACATCATCTCCACATCATCTTCACATTATTACATCATCTCTATATCATCAAATCATCTCAACATACTCATCTTCACATAACAATAACATTACATCACCACATCATCTCCATATTATAACCACAACGTTATATAATCACCACATCACAACCATATCATTTCCACATCTCCACAGTTCAGCCAAATCATCACATCATCTCCACAGTTCAGCCAAATCATCACATCATCTCCACAGTTCAGCCAATCATCACATCATCTCCACAGTTTCCAACTACATCATCACATCATCTCCACAGTTCAGCTAATCACCACATCGGTGGCAGATTTACTTACCTGGTCCCTTCTCGATCCAGCGGCGTGTTCTCTGCATTGATTCGGGTCTGCCGGGATTCATTAAGGTAGTTCCTTCCGACAACCACCAGGTGGTGCTGCTGGCTGAAGTTCCCCGGAACGCATTGGAATACACTGAGCTGGGCTGAGTGAGGTAAGTTCCCACTCCGTAACACATTTTTTTTGTAATGCGGCGGTTTTTTTCTTCCGAATCCGTGTCGGGTTTTCCCCCCCCCCGTTCGGCCACGCCCCCCGATTTCCATCGTGTGCATGTCGTCGCCGATGCGCCACAATCTGATCGGCGTGCGCCAAAATCCCGGGCCATTCAGGTGAAATCGGTGCAAAATTGGAAATATTCGGGTAACACGTCTGTGAAAACGCGAATCCCGGCCTTAGTAAATGACCCCCATCATCTCCATATTTATAACCACAACGTTATTAATCACACTCACAACCATATCATTTCACTTCATCTCCACATCTCTACCAAATCATCAATCGGGGTTCATTACTAAGGGCCCGATACCCGAATATTTCCACTTTGCGCCGGGAGTTGGCGCACGCGTCGGATTGTGGCGCATCCGCGCTGGCCAGCACGCGCCACGAATCGGGCGAAACCCGACAATTCAATCATCTCCACAGTTCACAGCCATCATCAACATCATTGCCACTATCATCTCTATAGCATCAAATCAGCGCAACTTATTATCAATATCACATCTACACTCAACAATAACATCTCCTCCACATCATCTCCATATTATAAACCACAACATTATGATAATCGAAAACCTATTTAGAAGCTCGGCCAATATACCAAAACAACAATAAAATAATCCAATCTTATTGAAATTACGTACACACAGAATACAAAAAAAGAATTGCAGGTCGACATTGGGGTAACGATGGAAAAACCAAAATCCCCCAAAAAACCCAATCGTATCAGTATCATCCCGTGGGAACATTTTGAAGGGGGCCAGGGATATAGGAATCAAAAAAATTTCAATGGGCATTGGGGCAGATTTACTTAGGTCCTGTTCATTCGCGGATCCAGGCGGCGGCGTTCTCGCGGAGGATTTCCGGTCCGGCCGGATTCACTAAGGTCGTGCGGCGCCGATGTCCACCGATGGTGTCACTGGCTGGCGCTTGAAGTCCGTTGGGTGCAATCTGAAGTTCATTTGTCCTCGCACTGGATGGCAGGTAAGCGCACTTTTTTTTTAAAAAAGGTGGTGTTTTTTTCGCAAATCCCGTTGGGTTTTCTTAACGGTCCATGCCCCGGATTTCCGTCGCATGCAAATGGGCCCGGCGGCCCGATGCACCCATCAATCCGATCGCATGCACCAAATTCTACCGGGAATTCAGGGAAACATCCCTGCAAATCCGAAATATTCCAGATCCACCTCATTGGAAAAAACGGCATTCTGGCCCTTAGTAAATGACCCCCTTAATGTGTCAATAAACTGCACATGCATTTAGCAATATGGGCACATGATTTTAGGTATAACACGTAAAATGTAAATACATTTAAAAGTTCCAGTGCAAATGAGATCAGATTATTGCCACAATGGGTCAATTACTTACCCAGTCCTGTCGCGATCCCGCGTTTCGTTGTCCCGGGGAGGATTCCGGTCCTGCCACATTACTACGCTCGTGCGCCAAGTTCCTGCATGTGTCCGCTTCTTGCGCTGATGTCCGCCGGATTTCATCACCTTCTTCTTTCTTCCTGGTGCCTGTAATGCTGTCTTGCGAACATTTCGTAATGTTAATCCTGGCTCTCTGTCTGAATCAGTCTGGTTGTCCGGTCGTCCAACCCCTGATTTCTGTCGTGGGAAATGCACCCCCACATCCGTTCGCGTGCGCTAACGGAAATCGCCGGAAGCCTCCTTTGGACCCTTATAATGTGCCCCAATGTCCCTCAACCTATATAAAAAGTGCTAACTCATACCAAAACAATTGGCCATATGTCTCCACAATTAGGTCAAATTCTCTCACACATTTTCAAGGAATGCATTGCTTTACCCCTGGTATCTTATATACCACAAATTGTGGCCAAACGGACCGATGAACCACACACGTTATATAATCACCACTGTCCATCTCCACATCCCAACATCCACAATCATCTCCACATCACAACATCCACATCATCACAACCCATCCTCCACATCTCATCCAAATCCGTCATCTCCTTCATTTCCACTTGATGTTCGCTTTAGGAGGCTAATGCACAACTTTGTGTGGTAACCCTATGAGCGCCGCTCACTGCCGTCCCCTCTCCCTTAGGGATGTCTGCCGTCCCGGCCGTACTTACGAAATAGATATATCATGTCTCTAACTATGACGGTACGGTGGCCCGTGTGTGTGCCCCATAAGTGTCCGTGCGCCATAAGGCCTCTATGGGATATCCAATCCACCAATTTCCATAATGTGGTTTCACAGCATCCCATCACCGATCACACGTTTCTTTCTCATGATCCTCTTGCTGAGGTTCTGAGCCAAAGATTTTATAGTCCCCCCGGGTGCCGACGCCGATCACGTGTGGATCGTTATCCCTCTATTAGCCATGTTATTACATCATCCATCAATCATTGATCAAATGTTGTTACAGAGCTGTCCTGACAGAGTCCCTCCCGCCTAGGGCAATGGCCTCAGGACGCCCCATTTGTGGTCCCCCCTCTTCCTCCCCCGCTTTGCCTCGCTTGCAGTTTCTGTTACATGTTACCCTCAGCTGGTTCAGGAGTGTTGTTGCTGTTGTGAATTTAATTGTGTGCTGTGAATCTCAGCTGAAGGACTTTATCCGGGAAAAGCGCGGCCTAGGGTAATATGGGGATTCCAAGAAGGCGGAGCGGTAGGGGGAAGGTGGGGGGTGCTCAGCGACTGGATGCCACGGGCCACTCGGATTAATCCTGAAAAAAAAAAACAGATGGAGGTGAAGAAGTACAGTGAAGAGGCCAGCAGACCGATGGGGCTGTATTGAGGGTTATTATCCTCCCTCCCGATTGATATTAGATTATTGTCATGATCACAGCTATCAAGCGTCCGTACCCACCATCAGTAACCCCATCAACACTCCCCACACAAATATAACCCCCTTCCCTGCCACCACAAACACACAGCTGCCTCTGTGCCAGCTACTACATAGCACCCACCCAGTACCCCCCCACTTATCAGGGATGTGTCCGGCCACACCAAAAGCAAAAGGATGCCACCCTAAGCACCATTTTAATTGTTTAAATACAGATGGACAAGAGTGAAGTTTGTGGAGGCAGTAGAGGAACGGAATGTAGAGAGCAGGAGAGGCAAAGACGGCCAGACAGGAAGAAGAGGACAGGAGAGAAGACCGAGGCAGGAGAGAAGAGACAGGCGAGAAGACCACAGAGGAAAGGGAGAAAGACAGGAGAGAATACCACAGAGAAGGAGAGGAGAAGAAGAGAGAAGACGCAACAGAGGAAAGGCGAAGAAGAAAGACGGAGAGAAGACCACAGAGTAGAAGGAGAATATATGACTAGAAGACACATAGGAAAAGGAGAGGAGAAGACAGGAGAGAAGACCACAGATTAAAGGAGAGGAGAAGACTGGAGAGAAGACCACAGAGGAAAGGAGAGGAGAAGACAGGAGAGAAGACCCAGAGGAAGGAGAGGATACGAGAGGAAGAGAAGACCACAGAGGAAAGGAGAGGAGAAGACAGGAGAGAAGACCACAGAGGAAGGAGAGGAGAAGACAGGAGAGAAGACCACAGAGGAAAGGAAAGGAGAAGATAGGAGAGAAGACCACAGAGGAAGGAGAGGAGAAAGACAGTAGAGAAGACCACAGAGGAAAGGAGAGGAGAAGACAGGAGAGAAGACCACAGAGTAAAGGAGATGAGAAGATAGGAGAGAAACCACAGAGGAAAGGAGAGGAGAAGATAGGAGAGAAGACCACAGAGGAAGGAGAGGAGAAGACAGGACAGAAGACCACAGAGGAAAGGAGAGGAGAAGACAGGAGAGAAGACCACAGAGGAAGGAGAGGAGAAGACAGGAGAGAAGACCACAGAGGAAAGGAGAGGAGAATACTGGAGAGAAGCCACAGAGGAAAGGAGAGGAGAAGATAGGAGAGAAGACCACAGAGGAAAGGAGAGGAGAAGACCACAGAGGAAAGGAGAGGAGAAGACAGGAGAGAAGACCACAGAGGAAAGGAGAGGAGAAGACAGGAGAGAAGGACCACGAGAGAAAGGAAAGGAAAGACATGAGAAACCACAGAGAAGGAGAGGAGAAGATAGGAGAGAAGACACAGAGTAAAGGAGTAGGAGAAGACCGGATAGAAACCACAGAGGAAAGGAGAGAGAAGACAGGAGAGAACACAGAGGAGGAGAGGAGAAGATAGGAGAGAAGACCACAGATGAAAGGAGAGGAGAAGACGGGAGAGAGACCCCAGGGAAAGGAGAGGAGAAGATAGGAGAGAAGACCACAGAGGAAAGAGAGGAGGAAGACCACAGAGGAAAGGAGAGGAGAAGACAGGAGAGAAGAACCCCAGAGGAAAGTAAGCCGGATAACGACATGAGAGAAGACACAGAGGAAAGGAAAGTAGAGACAGGAGAGGAAGACCACAGAGGAAAGGAGAGGAGAAGATAGGAGAGAAGACCACAGAGGAAAGGAGAGGAGAAGACAGGATAGAAGACCACAGAGGAAAGGAGATGAGAAGACAGGTAGAGACGCCATATGAAAGGAGAGGAGAAGACAGGCGAAGACCACAGAGGAGGAGAGTAGAAGATAGGAGAGAAGACACAGAGGAAAGGAGAGGAGAAGACTGGAGAGAGACCACAGAGGAAAGGAGAGGAAAGATCGGAAGAAGACCACAGAGGAAAGGAGAGGAGAAGACAGGAGAGAAGACCACAGAGGAAGGAGAGGAGAAGACTGGAGAGAAGACCACAGAGGAAAGGAGAGGAGAAGACTGGAGAGAAGACCACAGAGGAAGGAGAGGAGAAGACAGGAGAGAAGACCACAGAGGAAATAGAGAGAAGAAGAGAGAAGCTACAGAGGAAAGGAGAGGAGAAGACAGGAGAGAAGACCCACAGAGAAAGGAGAGGAGAAGACAGGAGAGAAGACCACAGAGAAAGGAGAGTAGAAGATAGGATAGAAGACCACGGGAAGGAGAGGGAGAAGACAGGAGAGAAGACCACAGAGGAAAGGAGAGGATAAGATAGGAGAGAAGACCCACAGAGGAAGGAGGATAAACATGAGAGAGACCACAGAGGAAAGTAGAGGGAAGACAGGAGAGAAACCACAGGGAAAACAGGAGGAGAATACAGATAAAGACCAAGAGGAACGGAGAGGAGAAGCAGGATAGAAGCCACAGAGAAAGGAGGGAAAGACAGGAGAGAAGACCACATAGGAAGGAGAAGGAGAAGACTGGATAAAGACCACAGAGGAAAGGAGAGGAAGAAGACCAGGATAGAAGACCACAGAGTAGGAGGGGAAAGCTAGGAGAGAATACACGCAGATGAAAGGAGAGGGAAGCAGGAGAGAGACCACAGATTCAAGGAGAGGAGAAAGACAGGAGAGAAGACCACAGAGGAAAGGAGAGGAGAAGACAGGAGAGAAGACCACAGAGGAAAGGAGAGGAGAAGATAGGAGAGAAGACCACAGAGGAAGGAGAGGAGAAGACAGGAGAGAAGACCACAGATTAAAGGAAGAGGAATAATATAGGAGAGAAGACCACAAGAGAAGGAAAGACAGTAGAGAAAGACCACAGAGGAAAGGAGAGGAGAAGACAGGAGAGAAGACCACAGAGGAAAACAGAGGAGAAGACAGGAGAGAAGACCACAGAGGAAAGGAGAGGAGAAGACAGGATAGAAGACCACAGAGGAAGGAGAGGAGAAGACAGGAAGATAAGACACAGGGAAAGGAGAGGAGAGACTGTGAGATAAGACCATCAGAGGAAGGGAGGACAGACAGGAGAGAAGACCACCGAGGTCAGTAGAGAGAAGATAGGTAGAGAAGACCCACAGAGGAAAGGAGAAGGAGAAGACAGGATAGAAAACCACAGAGGAAAGGAGAGGAGAGACCTGGAGAGAAGAACCCAGAGGAAAGAGAGGAGAATAAGGAGAGAACCACGAGGAAAGGAGAAGGAGAAAGATAGGAGAGAAGACCACAAGGAGAAGGAGAGGAGAAGACAGGAGAGAAACAACAGAGGAAAGGAGAGGAAGCAGGGAGAGACCACAGAGTAAAGGAGAGAGGAAACAGGAGAGAATACCACGAGGAAGGAGAGGAGAAGACAGGAGAGAAGACCACAGAGGAAAGGAGAGGAGAAGATAGGAGAGAAGACCACAGAGGAAAGAAGAGGAGAAGATAGGAGAGAAGACCACAGAGGAAGGAGAGGAGAAGACCACAGAGGAAAGGAGAGGAGAAGATAGGAGAGAAGACCGCAGAGGAAGGAGGGAAAGACAGTAGAAAGACACAGAGGAAGAGAGGAGCGACTCACAGAGGAAAGGAGATAAGAAGACTGGAGAGAAGACCACAGAGGAAGGAGAGAAGAAGACAGGAGAGAAGACCACAGAAGAAAGGAGAGGAGAAGATAGGAGAGAAGACCACAGAGGAAAGGAGAGAGAAGATAGGAGAGAAGACCACAGAGGAAAGGAGAGGAGAAGATAGGAGAGAAGACCACAGAGGAAAGGAGAGGAGAAGACAAGACAGTAGAATAAAAGATAGAAGAGAAGAAGACTGGAGAGGATAGAAGATGCGAGGACAGTAAGAAGATAAGAAAGGTAGTGGAGAACAATTGAAAAGAATGGAAGACAAATAAAGAAAAGGAGATGCAAAGACAGTAGAAAAAAGCAGAGAAGATAGGAGGGAGGGGAAGATAGACATGAAGACATGAAAGGAGAATCAAAGAGAACGGTAGAATATAAGTAACTAGTGGAGAACAATTAATGGAATTGGAAAACAATAAAGGAAAGGGAGGGGAAGATAGTCTGATGGAGGATAAGATAGTAGGTAGGGAATATAGTAGGTAGGGGAAGATACTAGATCGGGAGGAGAAGATGTATGGAGGAGAAGATAGTAGGAGGAGAAGATAGTAGTAGGGGAAGAATTTAGAGAGGGGAAGATAGTAGGGAGGGGAAGATAGTAGAGAGGAGAATATAGTAGGGATGATAAGAAAGTCATTGAGGGGATATAGTATGGAGGAAAAGATAGTACTTTCTTGTCGCTCTTCGCTCTGGCCGCCTCTTCCTCTTTTCCCCCTCTTCTCGCGTCGCCTCTTCGTCTTTCTTGTCCGCTCGTCTCTCTTGGTTCCTCTCGTTCGCTCTTTTCCTCTCTTCTTTATCTCCCCTCTTCTCGCGTGTCCGCCTCTTCTTTCTTGTCCTCTCGTCTCTCGTTTCCTCTCGCGTCTCGCTTGTGCCTCTCTTCGCTCTTGTTCCTATCTTCTTGTCTTTTCCTCTCGTCGCCTTCGCCATCTCTTCTTGCTTTTCCGCCCTTCGCGCTTTTTCCGCTCTTCTCATCTTTTCCTCTCTTCTTGGCTTTTTCCCGCTCTTGCTCGGGGCCGCTCTTCTCTCTTCTGCCTCTCTGCCTCTCTGCTCCCTCTTTCGCTTGGCGCTCTCGCGCGGCCCGTCGTCTGGCGGGCCGCTCGTCGGCGGCGCCTCTCGTCGGCGGGGCCGCCCGTCGCGCGGCGCCGCTCGTCGGTCGGAGGCCGCTTCGTCGCGCGGGCGCTCGTCGGGGGGTCCGCTCGTCTCGCGGCGCCCTCGTCGGCGGGCCCGCTGTCGCGCGTGCCCGCTTGTCGGTCCGGCCGCTCGTCGCGCTGGCCGCCCGTCGCGCGGGGCCGCTCGTTCGCCGCAGGCCGCTCGTCGACGCGGCGCCTCTCGTCGCGCGGCGCCGCTAGTCTCTGGGCCCTCTTCGCGAGGGCCCGCCTCGTCGGGCGGCCGCTCGTAGCCGGGTCCGCTCGTCGCGCCGTCTCACTCTCGTCGTGCGTGTCCTCTCGTCGCGGCGTGCCGATCGTCCTCGCGGTGCCCTCTCGTCGCGCGGCGCGCTCGTCGCGCGGCGCCTCGTCGTTCGGGCGGGGCCGCTCTTCGCGCCGGCTCCGCTCGTCTTTCGGTGTCCTCTCTCCGCGCGGCGCCGCTCGTCGGGCGGCGCACTCTCTTCTTTGCGTGTCCGCTCTACTTCGGCGCCGCTCTTCTTCCTTTTCCTCTCTCTGCTGCTCCTCTTCCTCCTTTCCTCTCTTCTCTCCTTCTCCGCTCGTCTTGCCTTCTCCCCTCTTCGCTCTCGGCTCCGCTGTCTCTCTCCCCCGCTCTTGCTCTGGCCGCTCGTCCGCGTTGTCCGCTCTTAAGAGACGACGATAGTAGAAGAGAAGAAGAAGTGAGAGGGGAAGATAGTAGAGAGGAGAGGATAGTAGGGAGGGGAAGATAGTAGAGAGGAGAAGATAGTATGGAGGGGAAGATTGCAGGGAGGGGAAAGATATAGGGAGGGGAAGATGTAGGAAGGGGAAAGATAGTGGAAGGGGAAGATAGTAGAGAGGGGAAGATGTAGGGAAGGGAAGATAGTAGGGAGGGGCAGATAGTGAGGAGAAATAATAGAGAGGGGAAGATAGTAGGGATGGAAGATAGTAGAGAGGAGAAGATAGTAGGGAGGGGAAGATTGTAGGGAGGGAAGAAGTAGGAGGTGAAGATAGTAGAGAGGAATAAATAGTAGGGAGGTAAGATTTGTCATGGATGGGAAGATATTAGTGATGGGAATCATAGTAGAGAGGAGAAGATATGTAGCGCCGGGGACTATAGTACGTGAGGGCGATAGTAGAGAGGAGAAGATAGTATGGAGGGGAAGATATTCGTTGCGTTTAGATAGTACCGAGAGGAAACGATAGTAAAGAGGGGAAGATAGTAATTGAGTTGAAGATAGTCGAAGATGGAGAAGATCGTATGATTGTCCATATTGTATGTATGGTTCATATATTATTCTTCTCAGATAGTAGAGAGGAGAAGATAGTAGGGCGGGTAAGATAGTAGAGAGGGGAAGATAGTAGAGAGGAGAAGATAGTAGGGAGGGGAAGATAGTCGGGAGGTGAAGATAGTAGAGAGGGGAAGATAGTAGAGAGAAGAAGATAGTATGGAGGGGAAATCGTAGAGCGGGGAAATAGTAGAGGAGAGAAGATATTAGGGAGGGGAAATAGTAGAGAGGAGAAGATAGTAGGGAGGGGAAGATAGTAGGGAGGTGAAGATGTAGAGAGGGAGATAGTAGCGAGGTGAAGATAGTAGATAGGGGGAAGAATAGTAGGGAGGGAAGATAGTAGAGAAGGGAAGATAGTAGAGAGGGGAAGATAGTAGGGGGGGAGATAGTAGAGAGGAGAAGATAGTAGATATGGGAAGATATAGTGATTTGAAATATAGTAGATAGTAAATCATAGTATATGAGGAAGATGATGTCATCTGAGGGTAAAATAGTAGATGCTGTGAAATAGATTCGAGATTCGACGATAGTAGTGAGGTGAAGAATATTAGAGAGGCGACCTCTCGTCTGTTCTGGTCAGCTTGTCCGTGCTTGTCCTCCTTCTTTCTTGTCCGTTCTTCGCTCTTTGTCCTCTCGTCGTGCGGCTCCTCTCGTTTTCTGTGTTCCCCCCCTCTCTTTCTTTCTTGGGCCGCTTTCTCTCTTTCCCCTCATTCGCTCTTTTCCTCTCTTCTCTCGTCGCCGCTCGTCTCGCGTTTCCTCTAGCGCCGCCTCCTCTCTTCTTGTCGTGTCCTCTTGTCTTTCTGTTCCTCTACTTCTTTCTTTTCCTCTCTTCGCGCGGGGCCTCTCTTCTTGCTTCTCCTCTCTCGGTCTTTCCTCTCGTCTTTCTTTCCTCTCGTCTCGCTTGCCCCCTCGTCGCTCTGGTCCTCTCTTCCGCTCTTTCCCTTCGTTTTCTTCTCCTCTACTTCTGGCGTTTCGCTCTCGTCTTTCTTTTCCTCTCCCATTTCTCTGCGGCCTCTCTCTCTCTATCTCCTCTCGTCTCTCTTGCCTCTCTTCTTTCTTTTCCTCTCTTCTCTCTTCGCTTCTCTTCTCGCTTCTCCTCTCTCTTTCTTTCCTCTCTTCCTCTCGTTGCGCCTCTCTTCTTCTTTTCCGCTCGTCTCTCTTCTCCGCTCGTCTCGCGGCCTCTCTTCTTTCGTTGCAGCTCTTCACGCCCCCCACCCCGGGAGGCCGCCCTCGTCTGGCGGCGCCGCCTCGTCTGCGCGGGGCCGCTTGTTCGCGCGTCCCGCTCGTCGCGCGCGCTCTCGTCGGCTAGGGCCGCCTCGTCGCGCCGGCGCCGCTCGTCCTTGCGTCGCACGCTCGTCGCGGGGGCCGCTTGTCGCGCGGCGCCGCTCGTCCCGGCGCCGCTCGTCTGGCGGCGCCGCTCCGTCGCGCGGGGCCGCTGTCGCGCGGTGGCGCTCGTCGGGCGGGTCTCTCGTCGCGCGGCGCCGCCTCGTCCCTGGCGGGGCCGCTAGTTCGCGCGGGGCTCTTTTCCGCGCGGTGGCTGCTTGTGCGCGGGGCAGATTGTAAGAAAGGGGAAGATAGTAGGGAGGGGAAGATAGTAGGGAGGGGAAAGATAGTAGAGAGGGGATAGGTTGGTCACATCCCTTCTACTACTGGGAGATAAGTACTTGTGTGGTATTTTCCTCCATGGTGAAGGGGGTAACTCACTTCTATTTTAGCTGATAATATCTTCAGCCATATTTGGGAGCCCATTCCTTTAGGGTCCCTCTCGCCTATATCTAGATGTCTCCCTCCATTAAGCAGATCCTATAATGTTGTGGGGGAGGAGGTTTCTCTATAAAGTGACCGCAGTGTAATAATAGTTCCCATAATACCGGATACCAGAAGCAGGGGATGCTGGGAAATGTCAGCTCTGGAGTATACAGCAGGAGTGTGCGGCGCTGTCTACCTGTCTCTTCTGCCGCTCACCTGGGGCGCGGAGCTCAGAGGAAACTTCTTCAGCCTCAGAGGAAAGAGAATTTCTGAACTTGTGACCCATAAATATTTCAGCAGCAGAAAGGGAGAGGATCCTAAATATAACGCAGGCGACGTCTGCTGGAAGCCGCCTGTTACCCGCTCACTGTGTGACCCCATTTCACTCTCCGCCAGGAGCTTAGGGAACCGCGTAAAATCCACCCCGCCGCCCCCGCATGTCTCCCAGGCATCTCCTCGCCCCCCCAAATCTTATCCTCTCCTCCCCCGCTCTCCTCTGATGCCTAGAGGTTACCCACCCCCTCCCCTATACCCCACTTACCTATAGATTCTATAGTCCCCCCACCCATCTATACATCATGTGTTACCCAGGGAGCATTGCATGAAGGTCCAAATATGTATCCTGGGATGTGGGGGTCCTCCTCTGTGTCCTGGGATGTGGGGGTCCTCCTCTGTGTCCTGGGATGTGGGGGTCCTCTGTGTCCTGCGATGTGGGGGTCCTCTGTGTCCTGGAATGTGGGGGTCCTCTGTGTCCTGGGATGTGGGGTCCTCCTCTGTGTCCTTGGATGTGGGGGTCCTCTGTGTCCTGATTGGGGGGGTCCTCGTGTCCTGGGATGTGGGGGTCCTCTGTGTCCGGGATGTTAGGGTTCCGCCTCTGTGTCCTGGGATGTAGGGTTTCCTCCTCTGGTCCCTGGGATGTGGGGGTCATCTGTGTCCTGGGATGTGGGGGTCCTCTGTGTCCTGGACGTGGGGGTTTCTCTGTTCCATCGGATGTGGGGGCCTCTGTGTCCTGGATGTGGGGTCCTCTGTGTCCTGTGATTGGGGGTCTCTGTGTCCTGGGATGGTGGGGTGTCCTCCCTGTGTCCTGGGAGTGGGGTCCTCTGTGGCCCTGGATGTGGGGGTCCTCCTCTTAACCTGGATGTGGGGGGTCCTCCTCTGTAACTGGGATGTGGGGGTCCTCCTCTGTATCCTGGGATGTGGGGGTCCCCCTCTGTGTTCTGGGATGTGGGGGTCCTCTGTATCCTGGGATGTGGGGGTCCTCCTCTGTGTCCTGGATGTGGGGGTCCTTATGTCCTGGATGTGGGGTCTCTGTGTCCCTGGGATGTGGGGTCCCTGTGTCTGGGATGTTGGGGTCCTCGTTTCCTGATGTGGGGGTCCTCCTGTGTCTGTATGTGGGGTCCTCCTCTATATCCTGGGATTTGGGGGTCCTCCTCTGTGTCCTGGGATGTGGGGGGTCCTCTGTGTCCTGGGATGTGGGGGTCCTCTGTGTCCTGGGATGTGGGGTCCCCTCTGTGTCCTGGGATGTGGGGGTCCTCTGTGTCCTGGGATGTGGGGGTCCTCTGTGTCCTGGGATGTGGGGGTCCTCTGTGTCCTGGGATGTAGGGTTCCTCCTCTGTGTCCTGGGATGTAGGGTTCCTCCTCTGTGTCCTGGGATGTGGGGGTCCTCTGTGTCCTGGATGTGGGGGTCCTCTGTGTCCTGGGATGGTGGGGTTCTCTGTGTCCCTGGGATGTGGGGGTCCCTGTTTCCCTTGGATGTGGGGGTCCTCTGTGTCCTGGGATGTGGGGGTCCTCTGTGTCCTGGGATGGGGGTCCTCCTCTGGTCCTGGGATTTGGGGTCCTCTGTGTCCTGGGATGTGGGGGTCCTCCTCTGTATCCTGGGATGTGGGGGTCCTCCTCTGTAAACCTGGGGATGGTGGGGGGTCCTCCTCTGGTATCCTGGGATGTGGGGGTCCTCTGTGTCCTGGGATTGGGGGTCCTCTGTATCCTGGGATGTGGGGGTCCTCCTCTGTGTCCTGGGATGTGGGGGTCCTCTGTGTCCTGGGATGTGGGGGTCCTCCTCTGTGTCCTGGATGTGGGGGTCCTCTGTTTCCTGGGATGTGGGGGTCCTCTGTTTCCCTGGGATGTGGGGGTCCTCTGTGTCCTGGATGTGGGGGTCCCTCTATATCTGGGATTAGGGGTCCTCCTCTGTGTCGGGATTTTGGGGTCCTCTGTTTTCCTGGATGGTGTGGGTCCATTGTGGTCCTGGGATGTTGGGGTCCCTCGGTGATCCTGGGATGTGGGGGTCCTCTGTGTCCTGGGATGTGGGGGGTCCTCTGTGTCTGGGATGTGGGGGTCCTCCTCTATATCCTGGGATGTAGGGGTCCTCCTCTGTGTCCTGGGATGTTGGGGTCCTCTGTGTCCTGGGATGTGGGGGTCCTCTATATCCTGGGTTGTGGGGGTTCTCTGTGTCCTGGGATGTGGGGGTCCTCTGTGTCCTGGGATGTGGGGGTCCTCTTTTTCCTGGGATGTGGGGGTTCTCTGTGTCCTTGGATGTGGGGTTCCCTCTTTTCCTGGATTGGGGGTCCTCTTCTGTGTCCTGGATGGTGGGTCTTTGTGTCCTGGAATGTGGGTCCTCGGTGTCTGGATGGTGGGGGGGTCCTCTTGTGTCCTTGGTATGTGGGGTCCTCGTTTCCTGAGATGTGGGGTCCTCTGTGTCCTTGGATGTGGGGGGGGGTCCTCCTGGTCCTGAGATGTGGGGGTCCCTCGTGTCCCCTGGGATGGTGGGGGTCTCGGTGTCCCTGGATGTGGGTGTCCTCTTGCCTGGGATGTGGGGTCCCACTGTGTCGCTGGATGTAGGGTTCCTCCTCTTTTCCTGGGATGTAGGGTTCCTCCGCTTCCGTCCTCTGTGTCCTGGGATGTGGGGTCCTCCTCTGTTCCTGGATGTGGGGGTTCTCTGTGTCCTGGGATGTGGGGGTCCTCTGTGTCCTGGGATGTGGGGGTCATCTGTGTCCTGGGATGTGGGGGTCCTCTGTGTCCTGGGATGTCGGGGTCCTCCTCTGTATCCTGGGATGTGGGGGTCCTCCAACAGTGTCCGGGATGTGGGGGGTCCTCTGTTTCCTGGGATGTGGGGGTCCTCCTCGTGTCCTGGATGTGGGGTCCCTCTGCTGTTTCCTGGGATGTGGGGGTTCCCTCCTCTGTGCTCCTGGGATTGTAGGGTCCCCTCCTGTGTCCTGGGATGTAGGGTTTCTCTCTTCTGTGTCCTGGGACTGGGATGTAGTTCCTCCTCTGTGTCCTGGGTGTAGGGTTCCTCCTCTGTGGTCCTGGGACTTAGGTTCCTCCTCTGTGTCCTGGGATGTAGGGTTCCTCCTCTGTGTCCTGGGATGTAGGGTTCCTCCTCTGTGTCCTGGGATGTAGGGTTCCTCCTCTGTGTCCTGGGATGTAGGGTTCCTCCTCTGTGTCCTGGGATGTGGGGGTCCTCTGTGTCCTGGATGTGGGGTCCTCCTTCTGTGTCCTGGGTGTGGGGGTCCTCTGTGTCCTGGGATGTTGGGGGTCGCACTGTGTCCTGGGATGTGGGTCCTTGTGCCTGGGATGTGGTGGTCCTCCTCGGTGTCCTGGGATGGTGGGGGTCCTCTGG
Source organism: Engystomops pustulosus (assembly GCA_019512145.1). NCBI lineage: Eukaryota > Metazoa > Chordata > Amphibia > Anura > Leptodactylidae > Engystomops > Engystomops pustulosus. The sequence continues at coordinate 37,457 of WNYA01000049.1, forward strand.
GTCCTGGGAATTGGGGTCCTCCTCTGTAACCGGGATGGGGGGTCCCTCCTCTGTATCCTGGTTTGGGGGTCCTCCTCTGTGTTCTGGGATTGGGGGTCCTCTGTATCCGGTGTGGGTCCTCCTCTGTGTCCTGGGATGTGGGGTCTCTGTGGTCCCTGGGATGTGGGGGTCCTCTGTTTCCTGATGTGGGGTCTCTTGTGTCCTGGGATGTTGGGGTCCTCTGTTTCTGGGGATGGTGGGGGTCCTCTGTGTCCTGGGATGGTTGGGGTCTCCTCTATTCCTGGGATGGTGGGGTCCTCCTCTTTGTCCTGGGATGTTGGGGTCCTCTGGTTCCTGGGATGTGGGGGTCAATTGTGTCCTGGGATGTGGGGGTCCTCGTGTCCTGAATGTGGGGGGTCCTCTTTGTCTGGGTGTGGGGGTCCTCTGGGTCCTGGGATGTGGGGGGTCCTCTCTATATCCTGGGATGTAGGGGTCCCTCCGCGTGTCCTGGATGTTTGGGGTCCTCTGTGTCCTGGGATGTGGGGGTCCTCTATATCCTGGGATGTGGGGGTTCTCTGTGTCCTGGGATGTGGGGGTCCTCTGTGTCCTGGGATGTGGGGTCCTCTTTTTCCTGGGATGTGGGGGTTCTCTGTGTCCTTGGATGTGGGGGTCCTCTTTTTCCTGGGATGTGGGGGTCCTCTTCTGTGTCCTGCGATGTGGGGGTCCTTTGTGTCCTGGAATGTGGGGGTCCTCTGTGTCCTGGGATGTGGGGGTCCTCTGTGTCCTTGGATGTGGGGGTCCTCTGTGTCTGAGATGTGGGGGTCCTCTGTGTCCTGGGATGTGGGGGGTCCTCTGTGTCCTTGGATGTGGGGGTCCTCTGTGTCCTGGGATGTGGGGGTCCTCTGTGTCCTGGGATGTGGGGGTCCTCTGTGTCCTGGTGTGGGGTCCTCCTCTGTGTCCCTGGGAAAATGTAGGGGTTCCTCCTCTGTGTCCTGGGATGTGGGGTCCTCCTCTGTCTCCTGGGATGTGGGGTCCTCCTCTGTGTCCTGGGATGTGGGGGTCCTCTGTGTCCTGGGATGTGGGGGTCCTCCTCTGTGTCCTGGATGTGGGGGTCCTCCTCGTGTCCTAGGATGTGGGGTCCTCCTCTGTGTCCTGGGATTGGTGGGGGTCTCTCTGTTGTCCTGGTATGTGGGGTCCTCGTGTCCTGGGATGTGGGGTCCTCCTCTGTATCCTGGGATGTGGGGGTCCTCTGTGTCCTGGGATGTGGGGGTCCTCTGTTTCCTGGGATGTGGTGGGTCCTCCTCTGTGTCCGGGGATGTGGGGGTCCTCCTCTGTGTCCTGGGATGTGGGGGTCCTCCTCTGTGTCCTGGGATGTGGGGGTCCTCCTCTGTGTCCTATAGGATGTGGGGGTCCTCCTCTGTGTCCTGGGATGTGGGGGTCCTCTGTGTCCTGGGATGTGGGGTCCTCTGTGTCCTGGGATGTGGGGGTCCTCTGTGTCCTGGGATGTGGGGGTCCTCCTCTGTATCCTGGGATGTGGGGGTCCTCCACTGTGTCCTGGGATGTGGGGGTCCTCCACTGTGTTCTGGGATGTGGGGGTCCTCTGTATCCTGGGATGTGGGGGTCCTCTGTGTCCTGGGATGTGGGGGTCCTCTGTGTCCTGGGATTTGGGGGTCCTCTGTTTCCTGGGCTGTGGGGGTCCTCTGTGTCCTGGGATGTTGGGGTCCTCTGTTTCCTGGGATGTGGGGGTCCTCTGTGTCCTGGGATGTGGGGGTCCTCTCTATATCCTGGGATGTAGGGGTCCTCCTCTGTGTCCTGGGATGTTGGGGTCCTCTGTGTCCTGGGATGTTGGGTCTCTGTCCTGGATGTGGGTGTCCTCCTGGTCCGGGGATGTGGGGGTCCTAATGGTCCTGGGATGTGGGAGTAACCTGTAAGTCGCGGGGGGTACCAAAGGTCAAGGGGAGTGGGTGGTCTTACACTACGAGTCGTCTGTAAGTCGGGTAGGGGGTAGTCCTTAAGTAGGGGACTGCCTGTACTTCCATTGTTTTGTATTTCTCGTTATAAAAACCGCGCAGTAACACAGTTTATGTCTGACTTCAAATTTGTAGGATGGAAATGTTTTTGATGCTTCGTAATTTTGCAAAACGCAAAAACTTTTTTATGAAAATGTCACTTTAACTACTTTTATGACTGCTCTCTACAGATAACTGAGCGAGTGACTGGTGGGATTGGGGTCCATAGGTTTAGGATCCTGAACCCCATGGATATACTTCTGGGTTAGAAGCACACAAAGTGTCAGTTCTCTTTCTTTAAATCTTTGACATTGATACAATGTAAAAATCTCATCTCTGGACATGGGCTCTACTTCTGCTCCCTCATCTGTAGGGAGAATATATGTGGTTTCCCATTCATCTCTGCCCGGTAATATCAGCTAACACATTCCTGCTGGTGAACAATTCTGTGTGGACTGTTCCCGGAGACAAAGAGTCTGTGTGAGTGCGGGGATGTTTATGACGTCACCAGATCACACGTTCTGCATGTTTGTGCTGCTGGTGACTATCACGGCCCAGTCCAGGTCGGCAGGAAAGACCGTCATGCTGAGATAATGCCGGGATGTCATATGGCTTTACCCGCGTCTGTCAGTACCGGGTTTTTGACGTATCGGAAAGATTATCAAATCTGACATTTTATAGAATTTTTTGTTTATTTTTTGCCCCCCCTTAATTGGATTTTTAAAATGTTCTGATTAGTAAAAGCTTTTGAAAGTTTCTAATAGTCTTTGGTGGCCATTTTTCTCATATTTCTGCGCTTTGAACATTTGTAACAAAGATTTGCAACCTTGTTACCTACTCAGCAAAGTTAAAATCCAATTGTGCCTGTAAGAAAAAGTTGCAAATGTTTGCACAATCATGAGAACATCCATTTCTTATACAAAATAACGTGGATACAATATTATACATTTTAGAGACTCTGGAACTGCGGAGCTCTTTGTGCTTTTCTTTCTCGGTCGCCTGATGATTTACAAACCACAGATAACGTATAGTCAGCTTTGCCATTAAATAAGCTATATCCATGTATACTGGCTCAGCTGAGATCATCCCCTTGGCCTCTGTGGGATGTATAGGGCTTATGGATGCTTTAACATACACCCCTTTAACTTTTCGCAGCTTACATGTCAGAGTACATGGCAGACAGAGTGCGATTACATCCTGGGGACCACGTAGACTCCGCACACTTGTCCACGTGCCTATAGACAACGGCGGTCTGCTGTCTGCACCCTTTAGCTGCCTTTATTTTCATTGCTGTTTTCACTAATGTTATGACCCGCATCCACTTATATCATCGCACCCAAACCTAGAAAGGTCGCCTTTCTGTATCGTCACTGACACACACTTGACATTTGCTCACAATCTTAGTTTATGCGTTAACCTTCTGTCCAGACAATACACTTGGGGCTGGGTGCCGACGCGGTGACCCCTGGGCTGTATACGGGGTGTAACACATAGCACACACCTGATTGTCTGTGCTGGATACATTGCTACGTATAGATGAATGGTAGCAGGCTGCAGGACCTCATATCCTAAACATGAGGTCCTGCAACCTCCACGTGGATTATCACAGATCTAACATTATAGTTGAAAATATGCAAATAAGTTTTCCAGGATGGGAGAAGGAAGACAAACGCCTCTTGTCAGGCAGCTCCCTCGACATCAAGCATGACTTTCAGAAGCCTAATGACATGATGCAGGATTAAAACCAAACCAGTTATCTATTACAGAAGAAACAGACTCCCAGCTGTAGGCAGCGCTGTTTCCATGATGTTGCATGTCTTCAGTGCAGACCCTATGTATAATGTGAACAGCAGCCTACGTCGGGGTGAACATGTGATGACTCCTGGTCCTTCAGAGTTCACATGATTGTAATAACCCTTCACTATGGCTATATGGAGGCCCCTATATGGCTGAAGTCCTGGGTACGGTATTTGTTCTGTGCACTGAGGTTCACTTCATCCTTCCCTATTGTATCCAAAGTGATGATCGTATTAACCATTCATAACAGGAAGGCTCTGAAACCATTTATGACCCGACAGTTTCTGGGAAATTGCCCATTTCACAGTAATATGTGTATAATGATTTCTCAGAGTTTATAAGTGAATTTACCATTCCTTAGAATTATAGATGTCATGACTTTTCACTTCCCTTTTTTTTCCTGGATACAAAGAGTCCTTTTACTAGCGTGACCTCAGTCTTACGGTTCATAAGCTCCAGGATATTATCTGGATATCACTCTGATTTGTATCACAATGTGTGTGTAAGCTGTGGTAGGGGGACAGCATATTAAATCCAAAATTACTGTGACATAACTGGGGAGAGGGAAAGGTCTGTAACGGGAATCTGTCTGTAGTTGTGACAATGAAAAACTGCAGACACGTGTTTGCCCTGGGAAGCAGGTTATCATAAACCTTCTCCTATGCCTGGGAAAGTTCTAACACTGCTGTGCTCTTAGCTCTCTACTTGAATTGATCCGCAGCCCCAGCTACCTGCTTTGAGTAAAAGCCGTACAAAGCTCTGGTTGGATAGCAGAGCAGTTACTCTTATCAGAGAGGAGGGAATCTGAAGCACCTAAGCGCAAAGAGCCCAGAGCACGCAGTGTGAGGCCATGCTACAAATCCTGGAATAAGATTCACATATAACAGTCCTGCTGCTACTAACAACCCACACAAAGTCTGATTACACATCTCTCCAGGGACACATAACATACACACTGCCTGTGGTATGTATGGTCACACCTGCTGACAGTTCCCTTATAGGCTACTCTGTTTTTGTTTTTCTCAATTCATTTTGACACATTTTTTTACATTATAATGAAGTTTTCACATAGTGATCCCTGATGTCGGAGCCGACCCCGAGCGCTGCTGGTAGGCCAAGGTTCTGCAAGGAAAGTCAATTCTAACAGTTCATCTATAGTAATCATCCCAGAGCTCGCTGCTCCACTCCCGGACACGTGAGAATTAAAACTACAACGCAACATTCAAGACACAATGTGTGGCTCAACAGTGTTACCTTACAGCAATGGGGCCCTAGGTGCAGCCAGGGCCCCATCTGCTGAGATTTATGTTCCCCTTACAAGTGGACTTATTTGACACGGCCATTGCAGATTTTACAAATATAAATATCTTTCAGACTATCTCGGGTCCTCCCAAATGGGTGCAGTGCATCAAAAAGGGGGTATGGCTTCCCTGGAAACTTTTTAAAGGGGTTGTCCACTTTCAGAAAATACTATTATTTTTTAATGAAAATTTATACAGTTTCCAATTTACTTCTGTATCAAATCCTGACACTTTTCTAGATCTCTGCTGCTGGTCCTGCTATAGAAGCTCCTACGTTTTCTTCCAGTGGATAGAAATCCATCCATGATCATGTGATGGACCTGCAGGTGCACAAAGCATTATTATCACGGACAGTAGTCAGAGACTTGTGTAATAACGGCTTGTGCCTGCGTGTCCATCACCTCACCATGGACAGATTTCTATCCACTGGAATTAAACGTAGAAGCTTTCTATAGCGGGACAGCAAGCAAGATCTAGAAAATGTGAGGAATTGATACATTCTCATATATATGATACAATTGATATATATATAATATATGGAAAAGTGTATACATTTTCATTACACCAACATTATCAATTATTTTCTTAAGTTGAACAATCCCTTAAAGCACCCAGATCCATATGTATCTTCTTAAAGTTCCCAAGTATGTGTATGTAATATATAATTACACGTGATCATATTAGGCTTCTGAGTGATACCTGGAGATTGTTCTTTTTATGCAGGAGATTTGGATGCTGGGTGTAGTAGTTGTGCCACAGCTTGGGAGGTTGCACCATTCTGCACTGTGTAAACAGCGTCAGAGTTTAATTACTAATATGTGACCATTAAGTGAATGACTTTTACCTGCTCATGTCAGCATAAAGCACGCACTTCTCAGAACTCCAAACATATGAGATAACATGTGCCTGGAGTGCATAAGCCGCTGTACGGAGAGGCCGGATGTAATGTGCAGGGTGCGGGGCTGTGTACGTGCTCAACTCACCGCTGGTAGTGAAACCTGACATCACCTTTCAGAGACGTTACTTGTGCCGAGAAGCCTCTCTACATACACAATGTGACGGGCACACAGCTCCAGAGCTCCTCAGCTACTAACAAGGGGGTCTGGAGACACAGGAGCCCCTCCGGAGCAGGTCAGAACAGGATTACTGGCTGACACTTGTGCTTTGTTTTGGCAGAAAACCCCATGTATCTGCTTTCACTATGTATACAAAGCAAGATATCAAGTATGGAGCATATGTGACAAATACCTACAATAACTCATCGGGAACCACCTCCTTATGTTATTTGTTGGGAAACACTAGTCTTCCTCTTGGCAGTCAAATTCTTCTCTTTCTTCCGGGAACGAACGGCGAGATCATTTTTAGGAAGCCGCACTGCTTTTCGACACTTTCTTCATTACTTTAAAGCTCTTGTTCGCTGTTAAATATCATTTCTATTTTTTCAAGTCATTAAAAATGAGTTGTGACATTTATTGACATAGAATGGCGCCACCTGGTGTTACCAGTATATAAATGTGCCGTCCACATCATGATGGTGGACACACATGCTCAGTCACTTGTGGGCACAGCTCATTCTCTGATTGGTGATCCTCGAATAGGGCAGCCAATAGAAATAGTTTTCTGCCCTGCTTGTCAGGAGAGAAGCAAAGTCACTGTAATTCATGGCAGTATAGCTGGGAATACTCCATCTGCAATGGAGGTAAAGAGGACGATATTGTCTGCTGCCAGAAGGGGAAGGAGACTGATTCTGTCTCCTGCACCTAGAAGAACCACGTGATCCACATAAAAGATTTTTGCAATTCTTCACATGCTCTGACGATTCCAAGAAAAAGCTTTCAAAACTATATAAGCCCCTTCCCCGTGTCAATGCCATATCCAATGGACGGGCAGGAAAAGTTATTTGGGAATACTTTGAGTAATAAAACCGGGTCCCTTGATCGTTTACGGTGAAAGTCGACAACCAGAATCTACACATTATAAAGGGCTAGCTACTATCATCAATGACTCTCCTGTGGTTATGAGCTGTAATACCACACCACTACCATTTGACATGTGGGGCGCTATTGAAAGAAGGCATCAAATCCTGGCCGATCACTTCACTGCTAGTCGGCAGGTGCCCTCTTTCTGCAAAGCAAACAGGTTTATTGTGGCATAAACTGTGTCATTTGAGATGAATTCTGTGTATATGGGATGAAAGAGTAAATTCCCCTTCTTCCTGGCGCTGGTTTATACCAACATATAACCCAGTCCTGAAGTTTGTTTTTCGGGTCCCGCGTTTCCACCCGTATGTGACCACACTGAAGCTGCATCTCTGTGTTTTTTCTGACCTGGATCTATGCTCATACTCATGGTTAGGGGAAGCTACAATGTGCCTTTATCTCGATGGGACCCACCACGCGACTTCTGTAGGACGCAGCCAGATCCCACATAACTATATACTGACGCTCTCGTGTCTGTAGTCTTGTAATTTAACGTCTCCTATAAAGTCAACAAGAAATCGTTTCTGATACTGGTATCTTCTGGATTGTTATTGCTCTCATGAGTACACAATTTGGATTCATTTTACCAGACAGTTTGCCCCGTGGCCCATGTAATGACGACATTGTGTATTAAGGTGAACTTACTTCCTTCTAGTATTCTCGCTCCAGCGGCTCGAAGGGCGGATTGGCCTCTCATGCCCTGATGCTATTATTACTACCTGCACTTATCACGAGTCTAAAAGGTGATTTCCCAAAAAATGTTTTTCTTTAACATAAGGTGCTGGTTCCTGTAGTAAGATAAGATGCACTGAGCTTTACTCCAAGATTTATAATCATATTTCAAAATTGCAGCCTCTTCTCTATCAGACTCCTGGCGGGGGCCATAACCCTCGCACTGGTCATATGTTCTCTGTAGTTCACATGGAAGGTGTGTAAAAGTTCTCTACGGTGACACTGCCAATTGAGGCGCTTTGTAGGCTGTGGAGATTATAGCCATTGACGCTCCACTAGGGGATTCTGGGAAAATATGCAAAGTTTTCCAGGATGGGATAAGGAAATCACGCCTCTTATCTACTTGGGGCAGCTCCCTTGACTCAAGTATGACCTTTCAGGAACCTTTCGTAACATGATGCAGAATTAAAACCAAACCAGTCGTAGTTCACACATGCACAACCCTGTTCTTCTCCCCCTTCATTCATACTGCATAGCAATTACAAGAGATTTATCCTCTCTCCTGTGTTATACAGATATACAGTACAGATATTATCACAGTATTGTGTCATGTATCTACTGACACAGCTACTATCACACTGAGCTGTCTGCATGAGATGGTAGGGGTCGTCTTGAGAGGGGGATGAGGCTTTAATGACACTGAGCTGTCCACTGTGAGATTGGATGAATGTGACTAAGGGAGGGATAGAGCTTTATTCACACTGAGCTGTCCGCTGTGAGATTGGATGAGATGTGACTAAGGGAGGGATAGAGCTTTATCACACTGAGCTGTCTGCTGTGAGTTGGATAGGATGTGACTAGGAGGGATGAGCTTTATCACACTAGCTGTTCCCTGTGAGATTGGATGGGACATGACTGAGGGAGGGATAGAGCTTTATCATACTGAGCTGTTCCCTGTGAGATTGGATGGGACATGACTGAGGGAGGGATGGAGCTTTATACACACTGAGCGGTCCGCTGTGAGATTGGATGGGATGTGACTAAGGGAGGGATAGAGCTTTATCACACTGAGCTGTTCCCTGTGAGATTGGTGGGGCATAACTGATGGAGGAATAGAGCTTTATCACACTGAGCTGTCTGCTGTGAGATTGGATAGGATGTGACTAAGGGAGGGAAGAGCTTTATCACACTGAGCTGTCCGCTGTGAGATTGGATGAGATGTGACTGAGGGAGGGATAGAGCTTTATCACACTGAGCTGTCCACTGTGAGATTGTTGGGACATGACGGGGGAGGGATAAAGCTTTATCACACTGAGATGTTTGCTGGGAATGGGAGGGGGTGTACCTGGGGGAGGGATAAGCTGTACACACACTGAACTGTCTGCTATGAGATGGGAAGGGCGTAACTAAGGGAGGGATGAGCTTTATCACACTGAGCTGTTTGCTGTGAAGGGCCGTAGCTGGGGGAGGGATAAGCTGTATCACACTGAGCTGTTCGCTGTGTGATGGGAGGGGGTGTACCTGGGGGAGGGATAAGCTGTATCACACTGAGCTGTTCGCTGTGAAATGGGAGGGGCTGTGCCTAAGGGAGGGATAGAGCTGCATCCCACTGGGGTGTCTGTTCCTGGGTCCACTGTAATGTTTGTAGTCACCTAAGGTCAGAAGGTACAAGTTCTCCTTATAGGCGTGTGGAGACTTAAAGCCTTAGATGCTCCGCTAGGGAATTCTGGGAAGTATGCAAATATGTTGGAAATATAATGCTAATACCTTGGAAAACATATTTGCATACTTCCCTGTGATCGCCTAAAGCGTAATTGTTTTTTTGTGATTTCCCACCAGCACCAGAGGATCTAGGAACGTTGTTAAAGTGTCTCTGGGATAATTAGTAGACATGTGGATCGTATCCAGGTTTTTCCTGGATTGCTGATACAGTACTGCTCCCCCTTAGCCATTAACAGTTTATGTTAATTTTGGGCACACTGGACATCTTTCAGTAATCAGACTCAATAAAAATGGAGGTGCCCCAACAAGCCAACCCTTACAATGCCGTTTGTCCTGGTAAATGATATGTACAGCGCCAGTATACCAGAATATATAGTGTATTTTAAAATCACTTTTATAAAACTTTTGATTGGTGAGGGTGGGGATGCCGAGACCCCATGGGGCCTGCAACACTTAGCCCAAGTCTCATGAACTGATTCTCGATACTTCTTGTGTGTTTTCCTCCACACCTGCCGGCGTTCACTCGTGCGTAAACTGAGCGCTAAACATAGTAACAGGAAGACCAACAGCAATAGCAAAATATGAGATTAATATCTACAAAGTCCAACAAAGTTGAATCAGTACTGAACGTGAAGTTTGTCCGTCGCTCTATGACTGATAAGCGTCAACCACGCGGTGATATTGTGTTTGCTTTAGAGAATGGTCACATGACTCCCGCCATTGTTGCAATGTTTGAGGTGTACAGTGTTTATTTTGTAACACACACCCTCAAATACCATCATTCCTTGTCTACTCCATTACTAGTTATAATTAACCTTGAGACATTGAAGGGCGAGATTTTTAGTTCAATGTAAATAAAACAGCGTAATTCTCCACCTTGATGCAGCGGCCTACTCAGAGGTCTCCCCATGCTGAAAGGTCAAGGTGCCAAAGGTGAAACCTGCATCTGTCAAACATTTAGGGCATATCCTCTTTCTCTAGAACTCCAGAACTCTTTTTTTAATACAGAACTCCAGGTAGAAGATAAAATTCTGGTTTCCTTCAGCCACCACTAGGGGGAGCTTAATGATAATTAAGAAATCTTCAGGTGAGTTCTTCTGGGAAATTCATATTTCAGTCATTTATTGCATATTCACAGGATATGTAATAAATGGTCATTAACTGCCAGACTCATCTATGGGACACATATTTATTTCATTAAAGTGGGAATAGAGGTGGCAGCACATGAGTGATTGTCTGTATTCACTTCTATGGGAGGTCTCTGTGTTGGGTGAAGTAAGCTCAGTGATTCTCATTAGTCCCATAGAAGTGACTGGAGAGATCTACATATGCCACCTCTATGCTCACTGCAGCAAACATCTTAGTAATAATAACTCTTTATTTATATAGCGCACACAGATAACGCAGCGCTGCACAAGGCGTGTCAAATCGGTCTCTGTCCCCAATGGGGCTCACAATCTAATCAACCTGGAGTGTGGGAGGAAACTGGAGGACCTGGAGAAAACCCACAGAAACACGGAGAGAACATACAAACTCTTTGTAGATTTTGACCTGGGTGTGATTCGAAACCCAGGACCCCAGTGCTGCAAGGCAGAAGTGCTACCCACTCAGCCACTGTGCTGCCCATCTTGTACTTTTATGATGGCAGCGCCCCTATAATCTATCAACACAAAAGTGGTGTCTTTATAGAATCTAAATAAGGCAGGTGCTCTGTTGGAAATATCAAGATATCAATATATCCTTTCGTCATTGAGAATGTGTTGGATAGGAGATGGACTTTCAATCGGTAAAAAAGTGCTTCTATTCAGTGACATTCAGTGGAGATCTTGAAAACTGTAAAAAAAAAAAACTATCTTCATGTTGTAAAGCGTTTAAGAAATCCCTTTAATAATGTGCACACAACCCTTTAATTATATATCCATGTGCAACCTGTTATATTCTTTTGATGTTGATCCAGAAGAAGACAGAATAATCCTTCCTTACTGTTGTTTAGCCTTCCTTTATTTTTTGGTCACCCCCCCCCCCCTGTGGTTTTGTTGTGATGCCTCTTCCTTCCTTCCCGTGTGTGTGCATTGTCTATGGATGGCAGCGCACCTATATGGTCCCAGGCAGCAGGTCTGCTCTATGGCTAGTCAGGTCACAGTCCTTGCCTCCAGGATTCATCAGCCGCCATTGACGTCAGGCTGTCAGGAAGCAGAGTGCGATGGCTCACTGGTTGTCACTGGTGAAATGACTTATATCCTGTTGTGAAAAAGTGTAAAATTGTTCTGCCTGCGTGTGTCAATCATCCGCGGAGGGGATCATCCAGCTTATAAATGTGTCACATCGCTACTACGTCTATGTATAAGGGCGGCGTGCCACCACAAGTCCGTGTATTACCGCCAACACCGGGGTTTATAGAGAAAAGTCTGGAGGGAATTCAAGAAAATTGCTTCGTTTATAGGAAATCCATGAAAAATATTTACAACAAACGTTACATTGAGACGTCTTGGAGCAGAGCTTTAATTATTCTCCAGATCTCTGCTATAAATGAGACGTCCTTATTTGTACTGAGAAGCCACAGAACTGTATTTATGTTTCAATTTATTACATTGTATCAGTCCAGTCTGTTCTGATAAACATAGTTGGGGAATATGAGTTTCCTCTTCTGCTCTGCTTGAAAAGGATCGGACTCCAACATGTGCCTGTACACTACAACTCCCAGCAAGCCTTCAGTCCTAGCTACCACTAAACTTAGAAGGTGACTGCATACTTTACTATACAAGACCGTTCCCAGTGATTGTATGAGCTCCCCCTAGTGGTAGTTGCAGACTGAGAGAATTGTATTATTTTTCCTCTGCATAGAGGGGGAGCTCTGTACCCGAAAAGCAGAACTGTTACCCCAATACCGACAAAAATGAGTGGATCACCCCAAGACATGATGGAATCCTAATATTTCACAGAATATTATCTGTGTGCAACTTCTCCCAATCCGTTACAAGATCTTACTGTAATAAAAGAGGAAGTATCTGCTGATGAGAATCTCTCTGTGGCATGAGATGCAGTTCTGGAGAATGTTGTGCGGTTTTGATACGACCGTTATAAACACTGTGTCGCCTGCAGCAGCTGTCTCCACCTCGTTAGCGTCCAGAGGTTGACTAAAACCCTCAGATGCTGCTGGATGGGAAACTTGTTTAATCATGTTCCCCAGAAAATTCATTTTTCACCTGTATACAAGAGATTATGTGAACAAAAGTATTTTGTAAGATGACCCATTAGAAAATGGTAGTTACTGGGGATTTTGTAATCCCAAAATTTGTCAATGTGCACCTTAGGTGTCACATCAAAACGTTCAGTCAATCACATAGTCCCATTATAACAGTCAGCCACGGTGCCCCCCCATAACAGTCAGCCTTGGTGCCCCCCCCATAATGGTCACACACGATGCCCCCCATAACAGTCAGCCACGGTACTCCCCATAACAGTCAGCCACGGAGCCCCCCCATAACAGACAGCACCACAATAAAGACAGTTACAGTGCCCTGCCCATTAAATATAGCTATAGTTCCCCCCATAGCAGGTACCCACAGTGCCCCCCATAACAAACAGTGACATAACACCTATAAGTCAGCCACAGTACCCCATGAGAGGCAGCCAGAGTGCTCCTGATATCAGACACCCACAGTGCCCCCTATAATGCATGGCCTAAATGTCTCACGAGAGACTCCCCATAACGCTGCTCCCTCTATGTGTCCCATACACAGCAATGTAGTCACGGCGCCCGCATACTGGTTCCGGCTCATATAGGGAACCCAGAAATGTACAAAAACAGACAAGTTTTCTCAACATTTGTAGGATGGAAATGGTTCAGCTCTTGTCTTTTTTTCCTGGCAGATGAGTGCGCGCCGTCTCCATTACACTTCTCCTTTCTGTAGAATACATTTCCGTTTTTTTTGCTTACAGATACAAATACAAAACACAGGAAACTGGAGCGTGAAACTGGCGCAAAATACACACACACATGTCCCGACTGAAGATAAATGTCACCAATTATGTCAAAAATTCTAATTGAACCAGGAAATGTATTGGGTGATTCATGGGGCTACAAAGGAAATATGAAATTATCCCGGTGAATATAACGATACGTCTTGTATCTGTATATATATAATTCATGTTCCGTGTGTGTTACAATTGACTATAAATGGTAACGTGGACACATTCCTCTTGTACTTCTGCTCATCAGAAGAAGTCGCTGGATTCTCTCTCAGCTACGCGGCCACTTCCACTTGTGATTTCTTGAGAAGGGTTTGGTCAGGATTCCTCAGAATTCTGTTACAAGTGCCTGACGGCGCCTGTGATTCTTTAATTTTTTCAGTAAAATCAGAGACGCTCTGACATTGCTGATGAGTAAAATCCTCAGATAGGAGAAGCTTTTCTGTAAAAAGCTGGAGGAGCTTTCACCACTTCCACTGTTTGCAATTTTTACCAGATTTCACACCATTTAGTTGGAATTTTTTCTCTAGTCCCCACCATTCCAAAGCAGTTGGTTCCGTCTTATGTCAGGTGGGGAGTGGCAAGACTAGCACCACCCACCTGACTGTAAAATACTGAATTAGCATATTAGGTTACAAAACTAACAGCACAGATCACTGCAGAAAAGTGGAGTCTAGAGAAAACAACCCAGTGGGGAAACAGCTATTGGTATATGTGGTATATGTATATGTACCTGCGTCTTTGTCTCCTTTAATAACTTTAGCCTTTCCCTGTTCTCTCCATGCTACCCCTTGAAGATATACACAACTTTCTCTCTCTTTTACTGCTCTAGGCCATCCTTATGGCTGCTCTTTTTACTATCTGTCTTCTCTGACAGAGAAAGGAAGAGGGGAGGAGGAGGGAGCAGGATGAGCCATAACTCTCCTGCTACAGCTCCTCCTACTCATCAGAGCTCAGACATGTAAACAAAGAAGCACAGAAAGTCTGCAGACAGCACAAAAGTAAGTAACATAACTGCCGAATCACTTGATTCAGAGATTATCCACCAGGCAGTAAAGGCACATGGGCAACTTATGAAAAAGAGTGGCCAACCCCTTTAACAGCCCAAGGCAAGACTCTAGGCATGAGAAACAAAGAGATGGTTCATTTTGCTTTTGTAAACCGGATTTACAAAATCTCTGATTTACATGACTTCTCCCATAACCACAGATGTGTCTGACTTGTAACTGCTCCTGTAGCATTTGCTTTGTTTTTCAAGGTCATGTGATATAGATATGGTAAAGGACCATGGGGCCACGTGTAGCCTCTGGGACCCTAAGATAGTCAACAGCCTAAAATCATTCTGTAATAGCACAACTTTCTCCATCCTCTGTATTTTGCTAATAACACAATTCTGAGGATATTTTTCAGCGACCTTCCTCTGATCCGCAGCCGTTGCTCTCGTCTTCCTGTTAGGACTTCATACATCCAGAGACACGTCCATTTATCAACAAGTGTTACACCAAAAACAAGGCGGCCAGATAATGGCTTATCTTCTACATAACTCTATAAAGTACACACAGCTCTGCTCTATAACTACCACAAAATAGTCCTCCGCCCCCTCCCCCCGCTGCTTAGACACAATGGGGGTCATTTACTAAAGGCCCGATTCGCGTTTCCCGATGTGTTACCTGAATATTTCCGATTTGCACCGATTTTCCCTGAATTGCCCCGGGATTTTGGCGCACGCGATCGGATTGTGGCGCATCGGCACTGGCATGCACGCGACGGAAATCGGGGGGCGTGGCCGAACGAAAACCCGACGGATTCGGAAAAACCGCCGCATTTAAAACAAAAAATCTATTGCAGAGCTTGCACTTACCTTCACTCAGCCCGGCCCGGTGCACTCCAGCGCGTTCCGATGCTTTTCAGCGCAGCAACGCCACCTGGTGGACGGCGGAGGAACTACCTTAATGAATCCTGGCCGGACCCGAATCCACCGCAGAGAACGCGCCACTGGACAGCAATGTAGTCACGGCGCCCGCATACTGGTTCCGGCTCATATAGTGAACCCAGAAATGTACAAAAACAGACAAGTTTTCTCAACATTTCTAGGATGGAAATGGTTCAGCTCTTCTCTTTTACTCCTGCCAGATGAGTGCGCGCGGTCTCCATTACACTTCTCCTTTCTGTAGAATACATTTCCGTTTTTTTTGCTTACAGATACAAATACAAAACACAGGAAACTGGAGCGTGAAACTGGCGCAAAATACACACACACATGTCCCGACTGAAGATAAATGTCCCCAATTATGTCAAAAATTCTAATTGAACCAGGAAATGTATTGGGTGATTCATGGGGCTACAAAGGAAATATGAAATGATCCCGGTGAATATAACGATACGTCTTGTATCTGTATATATGTAATTCATGTTCCGTGTGTGTTACAATTGACTATAAATGGTAACGTGGACACATTCCTCTTGTACTTCTGCTCATCAGAAGGAGTCGCTGGATTCTCTCTCAGATACTCGGCCACTTCCACTTGTGATTTCTTGAGAAGGGTTTGGTCAGGATTCCTCAGAATTCTGTTACGAGTGCCTGATGGCGCCTGTGATTCTTTAATTTTTTCAGTAAAATCAGAGACGCTCTGACATTGCTGATGAGTAAAATCCTCAGATAGGAGAAGCTTTTCTGTAAAAAGCTGGAGGACCTTTCACCACTTCCACTATTTGCAATTTTTACCAGATTTCACACCATTTAGTTGGAATTTTTTCTCTAGTCCCCACCATTCCAAAGCAGTTGGTTCCGTCTTATGTCAGGTGGGGAGTGGCAAGACTAGCACCACCCACCTGACTGTAAAATACTGAATTAGCATATTAGGTTACAAAACTAACAGCACAGATCACTGCAGAAAAGTGGAGTCTAGAGAAAACAACCCAGTGGGGAAACAGCTATTGGTATATGTGGCCACCCCGTGCATTAGACACTTCTCTGCATGTATATGTACCTGCGTCTTTGTCTCCTTTAATAACTTTAGCCTTTCCCTGTTCTCTCCATGCTACCCCTTGAAGATATACACAACTTTCTCTCTCTTTTACTGCTCTAGGCCATCCTTATGGCTGCTCTTTTTACTATCTGTCTTCTCTGACAGAGAAAGGAAGAGGGGAGGAGGAGGGAGCAGGATGAGCCATAACTCTCCTGCTACAGCTCCTCCTACTCATCAGAGCTCAGACATGCAAACAAAGAAGCACTGCAAGTCTGCGGACTTCACAAAAGTAAGTAACATAACTGCCGAATCACTTGATTCAGAGATTATCCACCAGGCAGTAAAGGCACATGGGCAACTTATGAAAAAGAGTGGCCAACCCCTTTAACAGCCCAAGGCAAGACTCTAGGCATGAGAAACAAAGAGATGGTTCATTTTGCTTTTGTAAACCGGATTTACAAAATCTCTGATTTACATGACTTCTCCCATAACCACAGATGTGTCTGATCTGTAACTGCTCCTGTAGCATTTGCTTTGTTTTTCAAGGTCATGTGATATAGATATGGTAAAGGACCATGGGGCCACGTGTAGCCTCTGGGACCCTAAGATAGTCAACAGCCTAAAATCATTCTGTAATAGCACAACTTTCTCCATCCTCTGTATTTTGCTAATAACACAATTCTGAGGATATTTTTCAGCGACCTTCCTCTGATCCGCAGCCGTTGCTCGTCTTCCTGTTAGGACTTCATACATCCAGAGACACGTCCATTTATCAACAAGTGTTACACCAAAAACAAGGAGGCCAGATAATAACTTATCTTCTACATAACTCTATAAAGTACACACAGCTCTGCTCTATAACTACCACAAAATAGTCCTCTGCCCCCTCCCCCCGCTGCTTAGACACAATGGGGGTCATTTACTAAGGGCCCGATTCGCGTTTCCCGATGTGTTACCTGAATATTTCCGATTTGCACCGATTTTCCCTGAATTGCCCCGGGATTTTGGCGCACGCGATCGGATTGTGGCGCATCGGCACTGGCATGCACGCGACGGAAATCGGGGGGCGTGGCCGAACGAAAACCCGACGGATTCGGAAAAACCGCCGCATTTAAAACAAAAAATCTATTGCAGAGCTTGCACTTACCTTCACTCAGCCCGGCCCGGTGCACTCCAGCGCGTTCCGATGCTTTTCATTGCAGCAACGCCACCTGGTGGACGGCGGAGGAACTACCTTAATGAATCCTGGCCGGGCCCGAATCCAGCGCAGAGAACGCGCCGCTGGATCGTGAATGGACCGGGTAAGTAAATCTGCCCCATTGTATCAATGTATCACACACTGTGTTACATCACATGTGATTTCTTAATAATCAATGTTATTATTCATAGATTGAGTAAATACTGCAATGACATAGAAAATAGTCACATTGAAGTCTACACTGTATAAAAGTAGACAGTAATTCCCAGTTTCATGCAGGAATATTGTGTGTTTGCATTCGTGATTCCCCTGTATGGTAGGAGGGACAGGGATTACAGACATGGATTACACTAACATTTTGCAGTGGCACGCAAGGTCCTCTTTGCAATATGACAGTGGAAACAAAGTGCGTATAATATGTCCCCCCCCCCCTCATGCTCATTAAATTGTGTTCAGAACTGATTTTGGACGATCTTCTGACTCAAAATCCCCTCCATGTAAACCCCAAATTTGGCCGCTACTGTTATCAATCATCAACAAAAATTGTGGCATCAAACTGATCAGTCTCCTGCAAAAAGATCAGGGCAAGCAGGTAGGGAAATCCCGGACATTAACTTGTGGACTGGGTCCAATAATAACTAGCAGAACTAAGAATGTAGCAATGGGATAAGATAGTAATGTAATCTCATAGCAATACACACAGTGATGTCAAAGTACAGGGATAATACACACAGTTATTCACGTACAGGATAATCACAGTGATGTCAAAGTCCGAGGATAATACACACAGTGATGTCACAGTCAGGGATCAATACACACAGTGATGTCACAGTACTGGGTAATACACACAAGTGATTCACAGTCCATGGATAGACACACAAGCGATGTCAGCAGTACAGGATAATACCACAGTGATGTCACAGTACGGGGATAATTACAGATTCAATCAGGAATAACACGACTGATCACAGTGCACAGGGATAATATCACCAGTGAGGCCGTCACAGTAATGGATAATACAACAGTGATGTCACAGTGAACAGGGATAATACACACAAGTCGAGTTACAGTACAGGCGATAATACACACATGATGTCCCAGTACAGGATAATACAACAGTGATGTCACAGTACAGGGATAAATACACACGTGATGTCAAGTACAGGGATATACACACAGTATGTCACAGTACAGGGATAATAACAACCGTGATGTCACAGTATTTCTCGGATCAAACACACTGATGTCCCAGTAAGGATAATACAACACAGGATGTCACAGTACGGGATAATACACACAGTGAAAGGTCACAGGTACAGGGATCATACACAAAGTGACTGTCACAGTCCAGGATAATATACACCAGGAGGTCACACGTACCAGGGAAATACACACAGTGATGTCACAGTACAGATAACCAGGATGCAATACAATACACAGTGATGTCACATAAAGGATAATACACGCACAGTGATGTCCTCAGGATAACACACAGGATGAAATACAGGGACACAGCGATGTCACAGTACAGGCATATACCAACGTGATGTCCATACAGGATAATACACACAGTGATGTCACAGACAGTATACACCTATGTCACCACGGGATATTGCCACAGTACAAGGAGGATCTTACAACACAGTCGATGTCACAGTACAGGGATATACACACAGTGAGGTCAACGTACAGGGATAATACCCACAGTGATGTCACAGGTACAGGATCATCCGCACACAGTGATGTCACAGTTACAGGCATAATACCCAGTGATGGTCACACGACAGGGATAATACACCACAATGTGCATGTCACAGGATAATCCAAGTAGTCACATACAGCAAAAAACAGTGATGTCAGTCAGAATCACTGGTCCGGTCAAATACACGCAGTGATGTCACAGTAGGGGATAATACAACACACAGTGACTGTCACAGACAGGGATTAATACACACCGTGAGTCACATACGGATAATACACACAGTGATGTCACAGTATCAGCATAATACACACACGGAGTCGACGGATCAAACAGTGAATCCAGTCGGGATAAATACACACAGTGATGCACAGTACAGGGATAATAAACACAGTCATGTCACAGTACAGGCATAATACCACAGTTGAGTCACATACTGCTAAGTAAACACAGCTGGTACAGTCAGATAACACCAGTACCCAGGGATAATACACACGTGATGTCCACGTACAGGATAATACACCACAGCGATTTCAAGTACCAGGATAATAACACGTGATGTTCCACAGTACAGGTGATAATACACACAGTGATGTAGTCAGTATACCATGGATCACAGTAGGGATAATACACACAGGATGTCCATCCGTAAGGGATATAATACGCACACGTGATGTCACAGTACAGGATAATACACAGTGATTCACCAGTCCGAGGAGGATAATACACACGTGATGTCCCGTAAGGAGATAATACCACAGCGATGTTCACGTCAGGTAACAAGATGAGTACAGGTAACGAGCACAGCATGACTGTCACAGTGGATAATACCCCCCCCACCAGTGATGTACAGTACAAGGGAATACACAATGATGTCACAGGTACAGGGATACTACACACATGATGTCACAGTACAGGGATATAACGACAGTGATGTCACAGTCAGACAGATACTACACACTGATGTCCACAGTACACGGGATAATCACACAGCTGATGTCGCAAGTACCGAAGTAATACCAGCAGAGAGTCACAGTACAGGGATAACCACAGTGATGTCACAGTACAGGTAATACACAGTGATGTCCAAGTACAGGATAATACACACAGTGATGTCACAGTACAGGGATAATACACACAGTAGATTGTCACAGTACAGGGTATAATACACACAGTGATGTCACAGTACAGGGATAATAACACAGTGATGTCACAGTACAGGGATAATATACACACAGTGATGTCACAGTACAGGATACTACAACACACCCGTTGAATCGCAAGTACAGGATAATACACACAGAGGATGTGTCACAGTACCAGTGATCATACACACAGTGATGTCACCTTACACAGGATGATAATACACACAGTGATTCACAGTACAGGGATAATACACACACACAGTTCAGGGATGTCACAGTACAGAGGATACACCATGATGTCACAGTACAGGATAACACACCAGTGAGGTCACAGTACAGGATAATAAACACAGTGACTCACAGTACAGGATAATACAACACAGTGATGTCACAGTAACAGGGATACTACCCACAGTGAGGTCACAGTACAGGATAATACACACGTGATTCCAGTACAGGGATAATACACACAGTGATGTCACAGCACAGGATAATACACACACAGTGATTATCCAGTACAGGGAATATACACACAGTGATGTCACAGTCAGGGATAATACATACACACAGTGATGTCACAGTACAGGGATAATACACACAGTGATGTACTAAGGATGAACAACACACAGTCCCTGCAGTCTCAACAGCCCTCTTTCCCCTCCCTTTCCGCAGTTCTCACATCCCTTTGTCCCCTCCCGTCCTGCTGGTCCCTGCAGTTTTCTCACACCCTCTGTCCCCCTCCTTCCTGCGGTGCCCTGCATTTCTCACGGCCCTCTGTCCCCCTCCCGTCCCTGCTGTCCCTGCAGTTCTCACGCCCTCTCTGGTCCCCCCTCCCGTCCTGCTGGTCCCTGCGTTCTCACAGCCCTCTGTCCCCCTCCCGTCCTGCTGGTGTCCCCTGATCCACAGCCTCTGGCCCCCTCCCGTCCTGCTGGTCCCTGCAGTTCTCACACACAGCCCTCTGTCCCCTCCCTTCCTGCTGGTCCCTGCAGTTCTCACCCCTCGTCCCCCTCCCGTCTGCTGGGTCCCCGCAGTTTCTCACACCCTCTGTCCCCATTTCCCGTCTGACTGGTCCCCTGCAGTTCTCACAGCCCTCTGTCCCCCCGTCCCTTCCGGCTGGCCCTCCGTTCTCACAGCCCTCTGTCCCCCGCCCGCCTGCTGGTCCCTCATTTCTCACAGCCCTCTGTCCCCCTCCCGTCCTCTGCTCCCGTCGTTTCCTCAGCCCTCTGCCACTCCGTCCTGCTGGTCCTGCAGTTCTCACAGCCTCTGTCCCCCTCCCTCCTGCTGGTCCCTGCAGTTCTCACACTCTCTGGTCCCCCTCCCTTCCGCGCTCCTTCAGCATTCTCCGCCCTCTGTCCCCCTCCCGTCCTGCGGTCCCTCAAGTTCTCACGCCCTCTGTCCCCCTCACTCCTGCTGTCCCTGCAGTTCTCACAGCCCTTCTGTCGCCCCCTCCCGTCCGCTGTCCCGCAGTTCTCACAGCTCTCTGTCCCCCTCTCCCCGTCCTGCTGGTCCCTGCAGTTCTCACGCCCTCTGTCCAACCCTCCTCCCGTCCCTGCTGGTCCCTGCAGTTCTCACAGCCCTCTGTCCCCCTCCCGTCCTGTGGTCCCTGCAGTTCTCACAGGCCCTCTTTCGCACCGCCCCTCCCGTCTGCTGGTTTTCCTGCAGTTCTCACAGCCCCTGTCCCCTCCACCGTCCCTGCTGGTCCCTGCATGTTCTCACAGCCCTCGTCCCCCCTCCAGTCCTGCTTGTCCTGCCGTTCTCACAGCCCTGTCCCCCTCCCCCGTCCTGCTGGTTCCTGCGTTTCCTCCCGCCCTCGGTCCCCCTCCCGTCCTGCTGTCCTGCAGTTTCTCACATCCCTCTGTCCCCCGTCCCCCCCTCCCGTCCGCTGTCCCAGCAGTGTCTTCACAGCTCTCTCTGTCCCCCTCCCCGTCCCTGCGGGTCCCTGCATTTCTCTCACAGCTCTCTGTCCCCTCCCGTCCTGCTGGGTCCCTGCCCGTTCTCACAGCCCTCTGTCCCCCTCCCTCCTGCTGGTCATGCAGTTCTCACAGCCCTCTGGCCCCCTCCCGTCCTGCTGGTCCCGCGTTCTCACCGATCCTGTCCCCCACCCCCTCCTCGTCCCTGCAGTTCTCACAGCCCTCGTCCCCCCGCACCTTCCCCCCCCCTGCTCTTCTGGTCCCTGCAGTTCTCAACAGCCTCTGTCCCCCTCCCGTCCTAGCGGGTCCCTGCAGTTCTCACAGCTCTCTGTCCCCCCCCGTCCTGCTGGTCCCCTGCAGTTCCACAGCCTCTGCCCCCCTCCGTCCTGCTGGCCCCCTTCCGTTCTCACAGCTCTCTGTCCCTCTGTCCCCCTCCCGTCCGCTGGTCCATGCAGTTCTTCTCACAGCTCTCTGTCCCCCTCCCGTTCCTGCTGGTCCCTGCTTCTCACAGCTCTCCTCTGCTCTCTGTCCCCCTCCCGTCCTTGCTGGGCCCCCTGCAGTTCCACAGCCCCTCTGTCCACCTCCCGTCCCTCGGTTCCGCAGTTCTCACACCCTCTGTCCCCCCTCCCGTCCTGCTGGGTTCCTCAGTTCGCTCACAGAGCCCTCCTGTCCCCCTCCCGTCCTGCTGGTTCCGGCAGCTTCTCACAGCTCTCTGTTCCCCCCAACACCGTCCTGCTGGTCCCTGCAGTTCCTCACAGCTCTCTGTCCCCCACCGTCCTGCTGTCCCTGCCGTGCTCACAGCCCTCTGTCCCCCTCCCGTCCTGCTGGTCCCCCGTCACTTTCTCACAGCTCTCTGTCCCCCCCCCGTCCTGCGGTCCCTGCAGTTCTCCACGCCCTCCTGCCTCTCGCGCGGTGCGCCCGTCCTGCTGGTCCCTGCCGTTCTCCACGCTCTCTGTCCCCCCCCCTCCCCCGTCCTGCATGGTTCCCTGCCGTTCTCACAGCCTCTGTCCCCCTCTCGTCCTGCTGGTCCTCCGTTACTCTCACAGCTCTCTGTCCCCCCCCGTCCTGCTTGGTCACTGCAGTTCTCACAGCCCTTTCCCCCTCCCGTCCTGCTGGTCCCCTCGCAGTTCTCACAGCCCTCTGTACCCCTCCCGTCCTGCTGGTTCCTGCAGTTCTCACAGCTCTCTGTCCCCTCCCCGTTCCTGTGTCCTGCATTTCCACAGTCTCTCGTCTTCCCTCACCGTCCTGCTGGTCCCTGCAGTTCTCACAGCCCTCTGTCACCCCTCCGTGCTGGTCCCTGCAGTTCTCAGGCCTCTCTGCCCCTCCGTCCTGCGGCCTGCAGTTCTCAAGCCCTCTGTCCCCTCCCGTCCTGCTGGTCTCCTGCAGTTCTCACCCGCTCTGCTGGCTCCCTCCCGCCTGCTGGTCCTGCCGTTCTCACAGCCTCTGTCCCCTCTCCGTCCTGCTGGTTCCTGCAGTTCTCACCAGCCCTCGTCCCCCTCCCGTCCGCTGTCCCTGCAGTTCATCACCTGCCTCTGTCCCCCTCACCGTCCTGCTGGTCCCTGCAGTTCTCACAGCCCTCTGTCCCCCTCCGTCCTGCTGGTCCCTGCAGTTCTCACAGCCTCTCTGTCCCCTACCCGCTCCTGCTGGTCCCTGCAGTTTCACACCCGCTTTCCCCCTCCCCGTCCTGCTGTCCCTGCAGTTCTCACACCTCTGTCCCCCCTCCTACCTGCTGGTCCCTGCATTCTCACGCCTCTGTCCCCTCCCGTCCTGCTGAGTCCATGCAGTTCCAAGCCCTCGTCCCCACCCGTCCTGCTGGTCCCTGCAGTTCTCACAGCCCTCTGTCCCCCTCCCGTCCTGCTGGTCCCTGCAGTTCTCACAGCCCTCTGTCCCCCTCCCGTCCTGCTGGTCCCTGCAGTTTCTCACCGCTCTCGTCCCCCTCCCGTTCCTGCTGGTCCCTGCAGTTCTCACAGCTCTCTGTCCCTCCCGTCCTGCTGGTCCCTGCAGTTCTCACACAGCCCTCTGTCCCCCTTCCAGTCCTGATTGTTCCTGCAGTTCGCAGCAGCCCCTCTGTACCCCTCCATCCCGTCCTGCTGGTTTCCTGCAGTTCTCACAGCCCTCTGTCCCCCTCCCGTCCTGCTGGTTCCTGCAGTTCTCACACTCTCTGTCCCTCCCTCCTGCTGCTCCCTGCAGTTCTCACAGCCCCTGTCCCCCTCCTCCTGCTGGTCCTGCAGTTCTCACAGCTCTCTGCCCCCCCCACCGTCTGCTGGTCCCTGCAGTTCTCACAGCTCTCTGTCCCCCTCCCGTCCTGCTGGTCCCTGCAGTTCTCACAGCCCTCTGTCCCCCTCCCGTCCTGCTGGTCCTGCAGTTCTCACAGCCCTCTGTCCCCTCCCGTCCTGCTGGTTCCTGCAGTTCTCACAGCTCTCTGTCCCCCTCCCGTCCTGCTGGTCCCTGCAGTTCTCACAGCCCTCTGTCCCCCCTCCCGTCCTGCTGGTCCCTGCAGTTCTCACAGCTCTCTGTCCCCCACCCGTCCTGCTGGTCCCTGCAGTTCTCACAGCCTCGTGTCCCACTCCGTCCTGCTGGTTCCTGCAGTTCTCACAGCTCTCTGTCCCCCTCCGTCCTGCTGTCCCTGCGTATCTCACAGCCCTCTGTCCCCTCCCCGTGCCTGCTGGTCCCTGCAGTTCTCACAGCCCTCTGTCCCCCTCCCGTCCTGCTGGTCCATGCAGTTCTCACAGCCCTCTGTCCCCCTCCCGTCCTGCTTGTTCCTGCAGAGGCAGCTGTTATCTGCAGTTGTCTGCTCCTCATTATCCTAATATACGTTACATGACAAATATAAATCTACTCGGGGCGTCTGCACTTTTACCTCCAGAGGATGCTGACCAGACATATGTTAATGGGAACCAGCTTAGAGTTCTGCTCTGGAACTTCAGATTTCCCTCTAATAAAATCGAAATGGAATTTTTACATAAACTATATTGCTGGATCATACACGTCACCCCTGCAGCTCCCACAGTAACCATGCGGGGGGGTTGGGGGGTCACGCCAGCTGCGGTCTGCACTGCATACACGTGGCTACAAGCGGCACGTACTAGTCCACAGGTTATCACTGGTTATACTGCAAAAAAGTATCAGAATTGATGTCTTCATATGTAGATTAGTCAGAAAGTGTTCAATTTCCCCACAGCACCTCCGCAGGAGAAACTGAGTATTACACTGTACATACTTTAAAAAAATGGAATGGAGGAAAATCCATTCCTATGACTGGTCGCATTTACATCTCGCGATTACATGTAATAGGCAGAGTCTTCTTGAAATTCTGTTTGCATAAAGTCACATTTCCCATAAGAATAAGTGACTGTACACATTACACTGATGTAAGTGTTTCTCGCTGACATCACCGGCTAATGGGGCGAGCGGCATGGCATTAGAGCATCATGTCATCCGCTCATGCTCATCAGCGCTCTACCACTTCATCCCCATCCTGTTTCCCTATAAAACAATGGCCCCCATTTTCGTCTACAAGCCGCAGGAAGTTACATCAGTGCGGCAGGTGTAGTGCTTATTAATCCTACACTAACACGTTATCACCCCAGTCTGTCGTATGAATGATCTTTGTGTACGGCTTACTAAAGATGTTGGGACAAATTTTCCAAAAAGTTTTATTTCCATGGAAACGTCCATTAACATTACTTTATCTTAAGTTCTGTGGGAGGTTTTTAGAATTTACGCTAAGAAACATGTATAACAAAAAGAGCTGCAACTTTCTAGGATAACTTGTACTGTGACTGCACCTAACTTCTGCATAATTGGTTACCAAATTTTGCACATATAAGGCTCAAAATATTGCCTCAAATGAATACGTATCCAGAATAATAATCCAGGGACATTACTTATAGATCCAGGAGCCGGGACTTTGGTAAACTTCTTATATTTATTTATCCATGGCCTCTGTCCTTCTAAAATAAACTTTTTAATTATGATAATGAACAAGACAAGCTCTGGGTGGTGTTACCAGAGCCCCTCTGTGCTTTAGCTTCACTCCTTGCACTTCCTCCCAGATGTGTGTGATAACAGCAGGTAGAGGGAAGGGGAAGTGCTGAAGGAGCAGGGGGAGACGCCTGATGCTAAAACATAGAGGGGCTCTTATAATGCCCTCTAAAGCCCTTCTGTCCATTAGCATAATCTTAGTTGATTTTAGAAGGAAGGAGGACATATATAACAAATATAAGAAGTTCCCACAGTCCCGGTGCCTGGATCTATGAGCAATGTCCCTGATTTATTAGGATGGATTTTGATGGTAATTTCCTTTTTTGTAACAGAAAATTATGAACTCTTGACACATAGGGGGTCATTTACTAAGGGCCCGATTCGCGTTTTCCCGACGTGTTACCCGAATATTTCCGATTTGCGCCGATTTCCCCTGTATTGCCCCAGGATTTTGGCGCACGCGATCGGATTGTGGCGCATCGGCGCCGGCATGCACACGACGGAAATCGGAGGGCGTGGCCGAGCGAAAACCCGACGGATTCGGAAAAACCGCTGCATTTAAAAAAAGAGATGTGTCGCTTGGGACGCGCTTACCTTCACTTGGTCCGGCCCGGTAAACTCCAGCGCATTCAGATGCTTTTCAGCGCAGCAGCACCACCTGGTGGACGGCTGAGGAACTACCTTGATGAATCCCGGCCAGACCCGAATCCACCGCAGAGAACGCGCCGCTGGATCGGGACCGGGTAAGTAAATCTGCCCCATAATGTTTGTAGTTTGGTCTAAAAACCTGAAAAGTCAATTCAAAAATCTGCTCCACCGTATACCCCAGCAAAAGCAGTAAAGATCTGACCATTGAGACCCACTGACCACAAGAGACACATCTTCTTTTCTGCGGACACTTCTGGTCCAGCCACAAGTGTCAAATCACCTGAATGTATCTGCCCTCAATATCTGCCAGAAGAGTCGTGAGACCCTGAACACAACAGATGGTCACCTTCCAAAATCCGATGCTTGTGGTCTAATGTCTATGGGGTCTTTATTGTGCGGATCACATAATAGGACTACGACCAATTGAAAAAAAAAAACAGTTTCTGACTGTGAAGCTTTGTGATGGTAAAGCATTCCCCTGGTTGCTCTGCTTTATTACATGGATGGAGTTTTGCAATAGGAATATAAAGGACAGGAAGGAAGGCGCCAGCACCGGGGATGTGCAGCGGCTGCGGGCACATAGCTCCGGACCACCTGTAATCCGGGAGGAGCGTCTGCTATAACTCGCTCCTCACACCGCCATGGGAAGTGTTCGTGTTCCTGGATTTCTTTTTCCACTGGTTGGTACAAGGTGGTGGGTGTATGAAAATGAGATTAGCGAGGCCGGGAGTGTGTGAGATTAACCAGAGACCCTGGCACGACGCGTCTGCGTGGCTGGAGGGCTGACAGAAATGTTATTAACTTTAGAAGAGTTTATAAACCGTTCCACAGGGCGTTCAGTATTTCCTGTATCCGTTTATGAGTGAGATTCCTGGACATCCCCTCGTTTCACCCATGAAAGGTTCTGCATATCTCCTGGGTGAGGTAGAGGCACCCACATTAGTGCTGTCCTTTCATGGCAGCAGACTGGCACCACGCCGCTGCCGCTACTCAGCCCCATGCCATTTATTCCAGGATCTGTTCTATCGACTGAGAATAAGTTCTGAATATATGAATTACGGAATTCAAAGTTATTATCACCAATAATTTCCAATTTGAGCTATTTTTCGGTACAATAATGTCTACAAGAAAACCTGGCCTGTGTGAATTCGCCTTTGAGGGGTGACCTTCGAAATTGCACAGTTGGTCTGAGACTTCCATGGCGAATATCCTGGGATTCCTGGGATGAATGTCATCCTAAGATAATACAAGAAGGAGCAATGTGTATATTCCATGCTGTAATAAAGTGAAACCTGATGTAAAGCGTGGGCAGTGCCCATAGACTGCACTATACAGCAGCACGTGAGTGTGCGGCACTCGGAGGGAGTGCTCGCCGGGGCTGGGCACGCACATGGAGGCTGTGAGGAGCAGGGAGGGGGTTCATGAGCTCAGCGCAGGGTTTGGTCGAGGCATGAATCCTGCGGCGTGCCCATACAGGCAGCTGGTGCCTCATCATGAACAATGAGCATAACCAGGATCCTGTTACTGTCAATGCTGCAGGAGGATACGGCACGTTTCATCGTCCTCAGACACCGTGTCCCTAAATGAATCCTTTTGTTATTGAGTGGAGGAAGCTGGGGAGGAGGAAGGACAATGGACGATTGTATGAACTTAGGGAAGTCTCTATGGGAAATATCAGAAAGCTGCAGAGTGTGAACAGATGTGCATGGAGCTCCTTTAGTCCGGCATCCAATCACCTGGAAACGAGTGCAAGTGACTCCTGCTGTAAGGAAGCGTCAGGCTTCATGCACACACATTTACTTTCAGGTCGTGTGCAATCAGCCGTTTCAACAACGGGGTGACAGTATAAATAGTGTCATTAAATGGTCTCCCTTCTGTGACCCGTGTCTGGCCCCAGTGGTCAGGTGACCACGACACTTCCGATCCAGCCAGAGGGATACTAGGCCACTGCAGCACTGGGCCCATTCAGTGTACCCCAATAATGGTAAATGAGACCTGCACACCTGTCAATACCAGCTTGTTGACTGTTTCCACTGTGAGATTTCTTTATCTGTTCAACAGAGAGTAAAAGGACCAGAGAAAGCAGCGTGGCGAGGCGATGCATATATTCCAGAGCGTCTGGATGTTACACGTGCGCTCCGCATCGCCGGTGTTAATGAAAAGTGAAGTATACGCGGCTCAAGAGATGACACGGGGAATTTTACAGCTGTGAAAACACGTCCCTCCCTGCGAAATCACCATATAGCCTGCATAATAGAGGTTTACATTCCGGATGATTATGTGATGAGTAATTATAACTTGTATATACATTGTATAGAGAGGCAGCAGATTAATAACTAGTCCCTCCGTCTCATCAAAAGTCCATTATTTCACCGACATTGTAAATCTTCTGGATCAAAGCTCTCCCACCATCCAGGCCTAATTGTGTGTCCCGGGTGCAGGGTCTGTCCCTTCTTTTTGATAATATAGTTAAGACACAGAGTATTTCTACAAATTAAAGGAGGCTTCTTAATACATAACTCTGAAAGTAAGAATAAGTCAATGGGCAGGGTCACTGTAATGTTATATGGACATTGCCGTGTAACTATATGAGAAAGTTATATATTCTTCAGTGAATGTAAACTATAGATAGAGGCCAGAAAACTCTACCTAATATTTCTACCAGCTACGAGGTTACTCCATTAGAGATGAGTGAACCCAGACTTCTTGTTAAGGTTCGGGTTCGGTGTCCCCTTGGCCAATTACAGCCATTGCAGCCAATCCGGCAATATGCCCGGGTCATGCAGGGCGCACCCCAACCCCAAACTGGAAGTTTATTCCACCTCTCATTTTACCTGCCCCAGTATCACTGCAGCCAAATCCTCAGTTTTGGGCTAGAGAGACTTTATGGACAGTAACAGATAATTCATTGCCATCAAATGTCATCACAAATAATTATGTTTAATAAGTGAATGGATTAAGATATAGAATAATTACTGGCACATAGTGACGCGCAGAGAGGGAGCAACGCCCAGATCCGATCTGAGTTTCTGGGTAATAATTACAGGGACTCCAGTTCTCCCGTTTATTTAATCTCCACTTGAATACAGTCCATTATTCCCTGTTATCAGTCATATACAGCTACCAAGTGGCCACATATATAAGATGGGACGGTGCAACCATATAATGAGTACAGATTTGTCAGAACTCTACCCCAGATATCAGGAGAAAGGAGGATCACTCATTATTACTGTAATTGTAATGTATTCCCTTCTCCCTACTGAGAATACATGCATGCTCAGCATGTGCAGCTACCAGCTATAATGTGTACAGACAGTATATAGAGTACAGCTATAATGTGTACAGACAGTATATAGAGTACAGCTATAATGTATACAGACAGTATATAGAGTACAGCTATAATGTGTACAGACAGTATATAGAGTAACAGATACATGTGTACAGACAGTATATAGAGTACAGCTATAATGTGTACAGGACGTTATAGAAGTACAGCTATAATGTTTTACAGGACAGTATATTCGAGTCCAAGCTATAATGTGTTACCGAAGTATATAGGTACAGCTATAATGTGTACCGACAGTATATAGAGTACAGCTATAATTTGTGTACCCCAGATAGTATATAGCGTACAGCTAATGTGTAACAGCCTAGATATAGAGTAGCAGCTATAATGTGTACAGACACAGTATATAGAGACCGCGATATGTATACAGATAGTATATAGAGTACAGCTATAATGGGTACAGCCAGTATATAGGCGGTACCGCCCTAATGTGTACACGTAGATCTAGAGTAAGCTGATAATGTGTACAAAAAGATATAGAGTACAGCTATAAGTGTACAGTAGTTATTAGATACAGCTATAATATGCCAGACAGTATATAGGAGTACAGCTATAATGTGTACAGACCAGTATATAGAGGACAGCATAGTGTACAGACCAGTAATAGATACAGCTATAAGGGTACAGGACAGTATATAGGTAAGCTCTAATGTGACAAAACAGTCATATGAGTACAGGCTAGAATATGACAGACAGTACATAGAGACAGCTTGTGTACAGACAGTATATAGAGACGCTATATGTATACAGATGTATATAGAGTAGAGGCTATTCATGTGTACTAGGGACAGTTTGAATCAAAACCCAGATGTACAGTATAATGTGTACAGACAGTATTAGGTACAGCGATGATGTGTTACAGACAGAATAGAGTACAGCTATAATGGGATACGACCGTATACAGAGTAACAAGATATAATGTTACAGATCGTATATAGAGTAAAGCTTATAATGTGTACGCCGTATAGTAGGCTACAGCTATAATGTGTACAGATAGTATATAGCAGTAATCTTAATGCGTACCGACGTATATCGCGACAGCTATAATTGGTACAGGACAGTATATAGAGTACAGCTATAATGTGTACAGACAGTATAAGAGACGCTATACGTGTACAGGAAGTATATAGCGTACAGCGATAATGTGTACAGACAGCTATATAGAGAACAGCTATAATTGCTGTTACGACAGTATATGAGACAGCTATAATGTGTCCCAGGACTATCTAGAGAAACAGCTATAATGTGTACAGACAGTACTAGAGTACACTATTAATGGTACAGACAGTAGATAGAGTACAGCTATAATTGTACAGACAGTATATAGAGTACAGCTATAATTGTACAGACAGATATAATAGACAGCTATATGCTACAGCACAGTTACAGAGTACAGCGATAAGTGTACAGCGTAATATAGAGTACAGCTGATCAATTGTCACAGATTAGTATATATAGAGTAAGCTATAAATGTACAGAAATAGATAGAGGAAAAGCTATAATGTGTACAGACAGTATATAGAGTACAGCTATAATGAGGTTTAAGCAATGATCAGAATAGAGGTCTGATGAGTGAATGGAGAAGTGTTGTGCCTGCTGTACCCCTGTGATTTATAGTCGTGAGGATCATGGACTTAGGTTGAGGAAGGGAGGCTGCCGGGGCACACTAGACCGTTCTCGGAATCGTTAGAGCACATGAAGGCTCTTATTAAATTAAAGTTTTGATATGAAACAGGACAGTGCTAAGAAACAAAGGGGTTACCATACAAAATGGTAACAAAAAAGAGACATATTATACATACAATGATAAAATAAAATGAAACTTAATATAAAATAAAACAGAACTTGCTACATGACGTCTTGTTACAAGTCTGGTGCCTGGGGAAGAAGAAATAAGCGACCAATCTATCCGCTAGGGATCCCCAGAGATTGACAACTTACAATGGAGACATTTATACCTGAGTATGATTCCCACATCCCCATTAACCCCTCTTTCTGTGATGACTTGAGGCAGGTTAGGTGCGTGTTAATGGCCCTTTATGACCAAGTGTTTTATGACATCTTTATGCCTCACAATCTCTATACGATGATATCTTGCACCCTCCTTCCCCAACCTACAAAAGCCTGTGGTCAAAATATGAATTATACCACATACTTCTATCAAGATGGGGGTCTCTATATGTGACATCGGCTATACAGGACATCCCCCTCCCGGACCATTAGGGTTTATAGTATTGTCTGGTTTCTGTTTCTGGTTTATGGCACAAGCATTCTGGCCGGATTTAGGGACGAGTAGAGGAATTTCAGGAGTGGCATCTACTTTTACTTCTCATTTTGATGTCTTTATCGTGACAATAGTGGAAACCCCCATTTTAAATGAAGTTTTCTTAACAAGGATCATAACGTCCAACCCCTATCCTTATCACAAGACTCTCACATGTTTCCAGTTCTGGGAATATTTTATTAAACACATATGTGTGTCTGATATTGTCTGATTGTTGCATTATACTGCATTAAATGGCATTTTCACTGTCTATTCGGGTCCCTTTATGTTCAGATTGTGCATTAGGGATGTGATAATACAGACATTGGTGGACGTTCTGTACCACGTTAGTCTCTGGTTTAGTCTCCTCCCATGGTTGGGTAAGCAGAATGTGCAGCTTCCCCTGGGCCTATAAGACTCTTGAGGAAGTGCCGACCCTCGGGGGACACAGGAAGTTGCTCTTGTGTTCTGAAAACAAGGTCCTTTGTAGGGACAGGTGGTTGTTCTTCTGTGACACATGAGAGGCAGAAGCGCAGTGATTCACTCACTTATTGATAAGAGGGGATACAAGCCGTGAGTAAGATTTATACTGCACTGAATGAGAGGAAGATGTAAACAGGAAAGGAACAGCCTGGATGTACAGGTCGCCTGGATAAACATTTTGTCACTGAGGGTCCAGGAAGAAGCCTTATAAGGTCCGGCAGAACCTTCCTCTCAGTGGTCCTGCTCTAAGATGCTTCCATTGTATTGACAAGCAGCGGCTCACAGTACAATGTCCTGGAAGACGTCCAGATGGGGGAAAAAATATTGTAAGACAATAAAGGGCGACTCCAAATTTGGAAATAGTTTACTCCAATTTACTCCATAATATAAATAAAGTTAAAACATGTGATGTAGATTTTTAGTTGACACCTTTGGCACCATTTACATGACTTCTCCTGACACACATACAATGTGACCATGGAGTTACATATTTCTGGGAGCACCAGGTGACCACCCATACTGATGGCTTCTGCATGGCACGTCTGCCCCGGTTATGTAGAGCTGCTGTAGTTGGATGACAGACGCATTGCTGTTTATATAGACAGATTACTATGTAAAGCTGGGTGACAGTCCTCGTGTTAGGTGTCACTCTATATTGAATGTCACTTTCCTAGAAACAGATACAACTAATAGATGAAATCAGATGTAATAGATTCCTACAAATTGTAGACAGAGAGATCAATACAATTCTATAATACAAGGTCCATTAACGTGAAGAAAATGCTACACCTACCTGTCCCTTCTCTGCTCTGTTGGGTCAGTCCTAAATCTGTCACTGAATTCTGTGTGATAACTTTGTGTCTTGTGTTGTGGGATGGAGTGGATGGTTTTCTGGATCTCTGCTTGCTGTCCTGCTATAGAAAGCTTCTACGTTTAGGGCTGGCTGCACACGTGGCGTTTTGAACCCGTTTTTGGGCCGTTTTTAAGCAGTTCGTTAAAAAAGACACATGCATTCTTTGAAAATGCATCTGTTTTTGACCAGTTTTACCAATTATCTTAATTAAAACGGGTCAAAAACGGATGCGTTTTTTTAACGGACTACTTAAAAACGGTACAAAAACGGGTTCAAAACGCCGGCCTAATTCTAGTGGACACAAATCTGACCCTGGTCACACAGGTGAGCGGCTCATTAGTATCACATAGAGTAATCAGAGCTGTGGGTTATAACAAGCCGCGCGCCTGCGTGACTATGGACAGATATCTGTTCACTGGAAATAAACAATGAAGCTTTCTATAGCAGGACAGCAAGCAGTGATCTAGAAAACCATGCAGAATTCATACAGAAAGTTTATTGGAAAATTTTATAACTTTTCATTATTAAAACAATGACAATTATTTGCTGAAATGGGAATAACCTTTTAAATCCCCTATAAGAGGATGTCCCCTGCCTGTATAGAGGTCACTGGTCTATGTGAGGCAATGCAGGGACCGTCGCTGGTGGGATTATACCCGGCAGCCGTGCTCTGTGCACCTCTCACACACTTGCCATAAAGCAGCTCGCTGTAAAGTTCTTGTTTGTCAGTGGTTCCTGGGTTGGGCACGGCTGTGGGCACAGCTACTGCAAATTTCCTCTTTTCTAAGAAAATGTTGTGAACCACACAGTGTAGACACATACTTGCATCACTTTAATGTCAGAGCGTCACTTTTTGGAAGAATTATCGTTTGAGTCAGCGGCCAGGAATAATTCAGGTATTTTCTACGCACTGAGAAATGACGGAGTGGCCGGAGGTCTGTAACATAGATATTGGACAGGGGAGGCCATGGCCAGACGGAGGCTTCCCACAATCCCACATCTGTGTTCACACCTAAAGTATTGATGTCACGGAGGAGCCCACCGCCCTGCTCAGGATTATGTCTCTTGGCATCTTTACCAGTCCTGTGGCAGAGGTCAAGGGCAGTCTAGACTGACCAGAAGATACAGGAGCCTGGGATTAAGAAAATCCCTTCACAAATAATCTGTAAGGAATTTACAAGTTAATAGAGAATGGCCACAAAGAGCTTCCTTCTCTGTGGAGGACCCAGCATGTAGGTACATTACAGTTAGAACTGTGTAATGCCTTATTTCTCCAGTGGGCACTGCAGGAGGATTGAACACTTGCTGCCAGATCACCTCTGATCTCTGTAGATCTGAGTGATCTTGTGATCAGCGTATCGATAGGCCACCCTTCTAACAAAATGGCATCATCCCAAATGGAGAGAAAGATTTTAGACATCTGTATTCAAACAAAATGTTCATTTCCAGCTGTGTCCCATCATGTAACTTAATAAACAAGTCTCAAGAAAAGGAAGCAAAACTCGTCTTTAAGAAGTGGCCTCCTTTTATTCAGTGGCTGCAGACCACAGAGGAAACTGAAGCTTCTTATAATTAAAGACTCTTTTAAGATCCTCCTGACCACAGTGTATGAAGCCTGCGCCTCTGGCTATATGGGGAGTGGGTTATGTTAGGACACCAGCTCCGGGATACGAGGAAGAGTTCTCAGGGGATAAGGAAGTCACCGGGGGGAAAACTACTTTGTGTTGTTACAATAACACATGTTATTATGTATATTATGTTATTATGTATACGGTCAGAACCTTTGGGATCTGGATGGAATTGTATCCACTGGTGGTAAACAATGATACATTCTATTCAAGCAAGAAGAGATCCTGAAAACTGTAAGGGATTAATGCTTAACGGGAATGATAGAAGGACATAACTTTTACATATACAATGTAACAGTTTTGAACCTTTATAAACTTTTGATCCGTGGGATCCAACGCTGAGACCTCTACTCATGGCGGATGTAAAGCAGGGGACCCCTCGGCTAGCGCACTATGTATTGGTGATCAGGGGTGACATAGAGGATTCTCGGGTGAGTTACTGCAGCAGAAACATGTACAAGGGGTGTTTTCTGCTGTATCTGTAACTTATCTTACCTACAATTTATTTGAACAATTGTTGTGGTGTAGGAATTAAGGCAAGCAATCCATGGACACTATGAGGGTGTGATCTAGGTGTGTGCATCCTAATGAACAGGACATCCTCACTACAGGTGACAATTATATACAGGCAGGTGTCCCTGAACACTATGCAGCCCAATAACTGTAAATGAAGGACATCATTTAGGGTGTGTGTGCCCCATATAACTCCTATATATCCATCTATATATCTATGTATATATCCTCTTGTAGAGTGATGGAGTATTGCTAGGCTATACCAGGGGTAATACCTCTGAGACCTCCACAATCCTGAGCATAGTGCGGCTGTATATAGAACATTATCCCAGATGATTTGGGAGAAGTAGTATCCAATGGAAGTCGTCCACCTATACTTACCGTACATAGAGGTGCGTTCCCTGCACAGTGGGTGGTTGGGGTTGATGCTTCACGAGATAAACGTAAAAGGGGTTCAGCACTAAATCAGGGATATGTTCTCTTCCCGTTTAGATTTACAGGTCATCATAGAAGTTACATTGAAGGGAAAATAAAGATACAGTGTATTCTAGTGATTTACTATTATTACACAGAATGGGAATAAGACTTTGATGTAACTTCTGTTCCATTACTGAAAGAAAAAATCTACTAATAAACAAACCAATGATGGGAATCAATTATTCAAATGACGAGCCCCAGAGAAGAAAGCGGCCCCCAGTGAGTAACCGGAGCTCTGACTAACAACCACGAAACATTGAATTCATCTCCAGAATTGAAAGTACATTGTCTGCTGCGGTGACTCAAGTCAGGTTAGTACAGTGTTAGTCAATAGAGAGAATACATTGTCTGCTGCTTCCGGGGTCACAATGGCCGCCCGCCAACTCAAAATCTACCGAAATCTTCTTCTACTAGAACATTATTAGTACAGGTTTCAGAATCTGGAGCTGGATTATCAGAAATTAGTATTTAGATATTTCTATTGATACAGTGACAGTCCCTTATCAAGGAATCAACACAACAATGTGGGACTTCAGAGGGACAAAAGAAGTAAAACAATCAGAAAAAAAAGTTGTGGGATGATATTTTGTGTAAACTTTTTGATACTTTTGTTTCTTTACTCTTGGTCATAAAACTATTTGTTGATCCAGAATATATTTAGCTTTTATTAGAACCCACTGACATCATCTATCTGTCTCATATCTATGTAACATCTATCTGTCTCATATCTATGTATCTACCAATCCCATATCTGATCTTTCTAGTAGTAGTCTTTTTAAATATCTAAGTCTTTTATTGTATTTTTGTATATGTCGCAAAGAAGCAGTGGGAAAAAATATTCCCAAAAAGTCATACAAGTACCCAAAGTATCAAGTTCTTTATAACAAAATGGAAAACTGTGTGTGTGACCTGTTTAGTAAACTCAAAGTAATGGTCAAAAAAGTAATAAACCTTCGGGCACTGGTTGTGCTATTTGTGATCTAAACACAAGGCAGTCTTCTCCCTGCAGGTCGTGTGTGAACTGTCCATAGCCAGATGTTGTCCGCACACAAAGCTTGGCGCTGGCTGCAGTCAGGTGCTTTATTTTCTACACGTCTTGTCTTAAACAAACACCCCGGAGAGTCAGATCTGTGTTGGCTAGTAACTATTTCAGCTATGCCATTGACGTCAATAGTCATTTAAGAAAAGTCCGTGGGCCGCCCCTTCTCTCGCTCCTGCCAAAGTCCTGCCGGCAGGAGCATTTTCAAGAATTAAAAGCAGATTCTGTCTAAGAATGAGGAAACAAAATCTAGATTAAAAAATGTATAACATAAATCTAAAGGAAGCGCTGACCGAGGAGGGCGGAAAAGGGAAAACCCTGCAATCACTGAGACTGTTCAGGAGCAAAGTAATAAAGTATCTGATGGGAAAGACTGTGGGATAAAAGGAGGGACACTGATAGATAGAAAGGTAGAAACATAGATAGATATGCAGAAAATAAGAGCCACACTGCTAGGACAAGAATCAGATCCGAGCTCCAAAATCAGAATCAAATCCTTCATAATAAAAAATCACAGGCACCAAAAAGTGTGGTAATTTTACTTGTCGGTTTACTGGGTTTTGGTTGAGGTGTTGTCTGCTTTTGAATAAATAGTTATAACAGAGCTAGATAGATAGATATGAGATAGATAGATATGAGATAGATAGATAGATAGATAGATAGATAGATAGATAGATAGGAGATAGATAGATAGATAGGAGATAGATAGGAGATAGATAGGAGATAGATAGATAGATAGATAGGAGATAGATAGGAGATAGATAGATAGATAGATAGGAGATAGATAGATAGATAGATAGATAGATAGGAGATAGATAGATAGATAGGGCCTTGATACATTATACGGGGGCCCGGGGAAAGATGAGGGTCACTAAATAGAGTCACTGTTTCTATGCAATTAGATCTTACAGATAAGGATCTGCTCCTCGCTGCTGAATTATTCAGGCCTCCTGTCTGTGCGCAGACATTTACATTTGTATTATCCATCTCTGTCCGTACATATATATATATATATATAGGATATTATACACTGTGAGATGTCAGGGCCTGTGTGTTATCTAATAATATCTTATACGTATTATATGTATAATCTGATTGCATGGCCCTCATGGTGTTGTAAATCCGCTAATGCCCTGCTTAGATTTATAGGACATATATTTCTAGAATATTCAATTATGTGTTACTAAAGGAGATTGACAATGCTGTACAATAGTGATGGCGCATGTCATTGGAAAGATCAGCATCTGGTAAGTCAGGTAAGACACACTGGCTGTCGATCTGCCCCATAGTCACCCGACTGAGGGGGTGGAGCTGTATAGTAGGCGAGCTTAACATTGCTGTGATCCTATTGCAGAAGGGGTGGATCTGCGCGCCAGATTTACAGCAGATATAGGATATGAGGCGGATGAGGAGGAGGAGCGAATGCAGTGAGCTAATGGATACGTATAATATATAGGATTTATTCATAGGACATCCTCATGGGTAAACCAGGGGCACTACTCCCTTACTCACCGTGACTGTGGTATTTCTTATATTTGTTATACGCCTTCTAAGTACGCTTTAAAATATAAGACACTGGTGGGCTCTCGCTATGATATAAAGGGCAAAATGATCTTGGAGAACTGTAGAGATATTCTAGTGATAAGGCATGAAGTGCATCACAGTTTACATTGATCATAAATGTTCTAATGTATCCTATGATTTCTATACTTGCCGCCGCTGCTGGAGCTAGGAGCATCCCCTGATAACAAGGACAGCAGCGGATGACCCTCTGTCACACGGCCATGGTGGGGGAGACCCCTACTGATGCGAAGGATCCTCCTTGCATGAACAGCCACCGTGGGGTTTTGCAATGTGCATTTTTTTGCTTTGGCTTGCAAGTTAGTTTTTTTGTGCATTTGCAAAGATGAGAACGGCTGGCAGGAGATCCACCAGGTGAGGACCGTCTAACCCACATGGCAGCATTGATGGTGTCACCCTGTGGTGGTTCTTATAGTGATCAAATCGAATTCACCTTTGCTCTGTCTCCCACCATCTTCTGTTTATGGCAACCCTCCTTCTCCGTGGGCTTGCAGCGGCCACACTAGCCCTCTATGACTGCTCCCAGGCCCGTGCTACTGAATGCGCCGGACGGGAGGTAGTGAGTGCATTACCCAACAGCTTGCGCTTCTTCGTCCATATACGAGCCTATTCATTGCCCGGCCTGCGGCCCTTCCTGCTGTCTCGGGGGGGCCCCCCAGCTCTTTGTGGTTTCCCCCCTGCCCCGCGGAGTCTGGGGAGGCCCGCGCGGTTGGCGGCGGCCAGAGGGGTCTGGCGCGGCCCGCGGCGTTGGCGGGCGGCGGACAGCGGAGTCTGGCGGAGGCGGACCGCGGCGTCTGGGGCGGACCGCGGCGTCTGGGGCGGACCGCGAGGTTCCTGGCGGAGGGGGCGCCGCGAGGTGGCGGCGGCGGCCCGCGGCGTCTGGCGGGGCGGCGGCCCGAGCGTCTGGAGGGCGGCGGCGCCGCGGCGTCTGGGGCGGCCAGCGAGGTTGGCGGCGGCGGACCCGAGGGGTCTGGGCGCGGCGCCAGAGGGTCCTGGCGGAGGCGGACCGAGGCGTCTGGGGAGGACAGCGCGGTCTGGCGGGGCGCGGGACAGAGGCCGGCGTCTGGGCGGAGGCAGCGGGTCGGCGGGCGGCGGAGGACCAGAGGGTCTGGAGAGGAGGCGGCCCGCGGCCCGTCTGGCGGCGGGAGGAGGAGGGACCGAGGCGTCTGGCGGAGGCGGCCAGAAGGGTCTGGAGGAGGCGGCCGAGGCGTCTGGCGGCGGCGGCCGCGGGTCTGGCGGCGGGGCCGCGGGTTGGAGGAGGGGGCCGCGGGTCTGGAGGGGGCGGCCAGCGGCGTCTGGGCGGCGGAGGACGCGGCGTCGGAGGGGAGGAGGACAGAGGGGTCTGGAGGAGGAGGCCCGCGGAGTCGGGCGCGAGTGGAGGGGAGGCCCGCGGGGTTTGGAAGGCGGCGGCCAGCGGGAGTCTGGAGGCGGCGGCCAGGGAGTCTGGCGGAGGATGCAAGCGGCGTTGGAGGAGGAGTGAGAGCCAGGGGGTCTGGCGGAAGGAGGACCGAGGGGTTGGAGGAGGCGGACGAGAGGAGGCTGGAGGAGGCGGCGGACAAGAGGCAGTCTGGCGGGCGGCGGACGAGGAGTCTGGAGGAGGAGGCGGACAGAGGAGTCGGCGGCGGCGACCGCGGAGTTGGAGAGGCGGAGGACAGAGGAGTCTGGAGGAGGCGAGGACGCGGAGTCTGGCGGGCGGATTAGCGGAGTCGCGGAGGGGGCCGCGAGGAGTTGGCGGCGAGGCGACCCAGAGGAGCGGAGGAGGAGGCTAGAGGAGTATGCGGCGGGAGGCGGACAGAGGCGTCTGGCGGTGAGGCGGACAGCGGGTCTGG
Organism: Engystomops pustulosus; assembly: GCA_019512145.1. Taxonomy (NCBI): domain Eukaryota; kingdom Metazoa; phylum Chordata; class Amphibia; order Anura; family Leptodactylidae; genus Engystomops; species Engystomops pustulosus. Next base: position 78,453 of record WNYA01000049.1, read on the forward strand.
AGGAGGAGGAGGACGAGGAGTATGGAGGAGGCGAGGAAGAGGAGTCTGGAGGAGGAGGAGGACAGAGATCTGGAGGAGGAGGAGACAGAGGAGTCTGGAGGAGGAGAGGACAGAGGGTCTGGAGGAGGCGGAGGACAGAGGGGTCCTGGGGAGAGGCGGACAGAGGAGTTGGAGGAGGAGGAGGACAGAGGAGTCTCGAGGAGGAGGAGGCCCAGAGGAGTCTGGAGGAGGCGGAACAGAGGAGTTGGAGGAGGCGGAGGACAGCAGAGGCTGTCTGGAGGAGACAGGAGTCTTGAGGAGGAGAGGACAGAGGAGTCTGGGGGAGCGGAGGACAGAGGAGTCTGGGGAGGAGGAGGACAGAGGAGTCTGGAGGAGGAGGAGGACAGAGGAGTCTGGAGGCGGACAGCGGCCGAGGATAGGATTCGGCGGAGAGGAGGACAGAGGGTATGGAGGAGGAGGAGGACGCGGAGTCGGAGGAGGAGGAGGAAGGACAGAGGGGTCTGGAGGAGGAGTATAGAGAGAAGCATGATACTTTCTGGGTGTCTTATTCCATCTTTGTGCAGTAATATTTGGAGTCTCCGTTTCTTCCTCTTGCATACCCTGTGATAATGCAGGAATAAATAAGAATACTCTTCCTCCTCCTCCTGGCAGATGTGAGGAGGGCTGAGGTGTAGAAATGGTGGGCCCGCGGGCTGTCTGTCCCTGACGATCCTCCCTGCAGATGTGAGGAGCCGGATGAGGTGTAGAGTTAGACATGGCTTGTGGTCCGGGGTGTGTCATGTAAACCTGGTGGAGGATGAGTCTGTATTCCTCCTGCAGAGGTGGGGGAGCCGGATGAGGTTTGTAGACCTGCTGTGGCTCCGGCTGTCCTGGTACTGATCTGGATCCTCCTGGAGATGTGGAGGAGACGGATGAGGTGTAGACAGGCATGTGGCTCCCGGGGTGTCCTGTACCCTGTGGGAGGACTGATCTGTACCTCCTGGCAGTGTGTGAGCAGGATGAGGTGTACACCTGGATGTGGGCTCCCGGGGCTGTCCTGACCTGGGGAGGATGATCTGTATCCTCCTGGCAGATGTGAGGAAGCCGGATTGAGGTTTGTAGACCAGGCCTGTGCTCCGGGGTGTCCTGTACCTGGGGAGGATGATCTGTATCTCATGGCAGATGTGAGGGCGGATGAGGTGGTGACATGGCTGTGGCTCCGGCTGTTCCTGTAGACCTTGTGTGAGGATATGAGGGGTTATCCTCTGGCACGAGGTGAGGAGCGGATGAGGTGTAGACATGGCTGTGGCTCACCGGGCTGTCCTGACCTGAATCTGTTCCTCCTGGCAGATGTGGGAGCCGGATGAGGTTAGGACATGGATGTGTGCTCCCGGGGGCTGTCCTGTATGTACATGATCTGTACGCCTGGGCAGATGTGTGGCGTCGGATTGAGGTGTAGACATGGCGGTGGGCTCCGGGGTGTCTGTCCTGCTCTGCTCCTCATGGCAGATGTGAGGAAGCGGAATGAGGTGTTAGCATGGCTGTCTCCCGGGGTGTTCCGGACCTGATCTGTAATCCTCTGGCAGATGTGTGGAGTCGGATGAGGTGTAGAATGGGCTGTGGCACCGGGGTGTCCTGTGACTGATCTGTTTCTCCTCTGGCAGATGTGAGGAGCAGGATATGAGTGTAGACATGGCTGTGCTCGGGGTGTCTGTACCTGGTGGAGGACTGATCTGTATCCTCCTGGCAGATGTGAGGAGCCGGATGAGGTGTAGACATGGCTGTGGCTCCCGGGCTGTATGTACATGATGTATCCTCTGGCAGATGTGAGGACGGACTGATGCGGTGATGTAGACATGGGCTGTGGCTCCCGGGTGTCCTGTACTGTGGAGGGACTGATCTGTATCCCCTGGCGATGTGAGGAGCCGGATGAGGGTAGACATGGCTGTGGCTCCCGGGGTGTCCTGCACTGGTGGAGGAGGACTGATCTGTATCCTCCTGGCAGAGTGGGAGCCGGAGAGTGTGACATGGCTGTGGCTCCCCGAGGCGTCCTGTACATGATAGTATCCTCCTGGCAGAGTGAGGCGCGGATGAGGTGTAGACATGGATGTCTGTGGCTCAGGGGTGTCCTGTACATGGGGAGGACTGATCTGTCTCCTCCTGGCAGATGTGAGGAGCCGGATGAGGTTCGTAGACAGGCTGTGGTACGGGGTCTGTACCTGATCTGTATCCTCCTGGCAGATGTGAGGAAGCCGGATGAGGGTAGACAGTAGACATGGCTGTGGCTCCGGGGGTGTCTGTACATGGTGGGGACGATCTGTATATACGGCATCCAGGATGGATCCGGAGATTAGCGGTGAAGGTTTTGCTGCGGCTGTAGATGACATTAGTGTCAGTGGTGCGCTGCATGGACCGGCGCCCGGTGATGTCTCCGCCGCTATAACAACATCATTTCTTCCGAAATAATAGTTGGCTTTCGAGCCGGACCTGTAAACACAGAATCCACTGCTAATGGGATCGTTTTCCCTCCACGTGCTGCCAAGTGGTGTGCCGGCTCCCGCCATACGCAGCCATTACCGCAGATACTCCATGTGAGACTAATAGCGCTCAATATACCCACAGCCACATCGTGCCAAGTGCCAATATACAGGCTGGCAAGTGCTCAGAACCAGAGAGAAGAGACGGACCAGTGCAGGACCAGCGCAGAACCAGGAGGTGCCACTGTGACACCTCATCCAGGACATTCAAGGGGCAATTATAATAATCATATAAAGCGTCTTATTACATAGGAACATCCCAGGCGCTAATCCTGATACAATGTATAATGTAGTATCATCGCCCCGATCCATAGAGAACACTCAGCGGCCTGCGGGACCACTGATGTATCTCATCCCACCGCACTGATGTATCTCATCCCACCGCACTGATGTATCTCACCACAGCTGATGTACTCCTTCCCCCACCGCACTGAGTATCTCATCCCCCCCACCACAGATGTATCTCATCCCACAACGCACTGCTGTATCTCATACCACCAAATGTTGTATCTCATCCCACCGCCCTGATGTATATAATCCCCACCGACTGATGTATCTCATCCCACCGCTATTGATGTCTTCTATCCCACCGCATGACTGTATCTCATCCCCTGACATGATGTATATCATCCCACGCACTGATGTATCTCATCCACGCACGGATGTATCTCATCCCACCGACATGCATGTATCATCATCAAGACACTGATGTATCTCATTCCACCGCACTGATGTATCTCATCCACGCACTGATGTATCTCATCCCCGCACTGATGTATCTCATCCCACCCGCACTGATGTATCTCATCCCACCGCACTGATGTATCTCATACCCACCCACTGAGTATCTCATCAACCGCCCTGATTGATTCATTCCACCTGCCCGATGATCCATCCCACCACCGCAGATGTATCTTCATCCCACCTCCGCAGTCTGATGTTGATGAAGACAGACATCTCAATGTTTACCTTAACATCTACGCAGGCCTCCTGATCAGCCATATAATGTGTCTGATGAAAGCGCAGAGGCCGAGTCATTTGCAATTTCCCTTCTTTTTCAGTCGCTGCTTTCAGACCAAGAGAACATTGAAATGCAGAATATCTCCAGCAACATGGGAGCTAATGGAAGATTTCAAGACAGGTGACCCAGTAAAGAGCAGAAATATATGGAATTAAATTCAGGCCACGAGAAACCCTGGAGGGGCACCTGGTTCTCCGAGATGAGAAACGGTTCGAGAAAACTCAGCGACACGACACGTAACCCGAGGGTCAGCAAACTGCAAACTATCCTCATTACAGGCCACGGAGAACAGGACGGGGGTGCCCAGGGGGGGATCACTGAGGAGTACAGGGATATGTCATAGATATAAGATAGATAGGAGATAGATAGATAGATAGATAGATAGATATGAGATAGATAGATAGATAGATAGATAAATAGATAGATAGGAGATAGATAGATAGATAGATAGGAGATAGATAGGAGATAGATAGATAGATAGGAGATAGATAGGAGATAGATAGATAGATAGGAGATAGATAGATAGATACCTCAGGGGCGGGGCTTCCTGTTATGGTTTCCTAATTGGTTGCCTTGATTTGAGATACTCCAAATGTCCCATGTCATTTTTCAGCTTTATCCCCAATGCAGAGATCTGAATTTTGCTACCTCTTAGACGTGGTCACACGGCACTTGAAGTTTAAAGGGGTTGTCCAAGACGTGATATACATGGCTGATTTCCTCCATAGGTGTTTTGTGGTATTGCAGCTTAGCTCTGCTCTGGTCCATAGATTTAGCCTATAACGCACATGACCCATGGACTGTTAAATGGGGAAAGCAGCCATGTTTTGTAATTATGGTGTGGGTGATATTAGGGAGGGGGGCTTGGGCTGGGAGAAGAAGAGGATACCAGTTTAGGGTCAACTACTAATATTGCAAATAGGGTCAGGAAATATTATGGCTGAAAATCCATGATAATTCTGCTGATTCTACAGAATTTCTTATAGGGCAACTCTCTGTATTGTTACACAGTAATATAAAGTCAGATCATTGAATTCTCTCTGCCTTTGGCTACCACTAGGGGGAGCTAAAAGCACAGTAACTTATAAAGCAGGAAGCTCCCCCTAGTGGTGACAGGCAGGACATCTGAGGCAGGTTATAGCGTACGTGGTTGGTCTGGTGGGTGCAGAGGTCGGGTTCCCTTTAAAGTTTTCCCTAAAATTAATAATTTATACAATATTTCCCATTAAGCCGCACTCACTGCATTCTCCAGCACAATATTATTTGTGAGCGGATGGCGGTTATTGAGGCTTTCGGTTACATGGCTGAAGGCAATTGTCTCCCGCAATTAATATCAGCAGTGCACGGAGCTGTTAATTTGGGCTCATTGAGGAGCGTTAACCTTTGGGAAAGTGCGATCCCTCCACTACATTACATTGTATCCTGCAGCAGGAGATGTAACGATCCCGGCCCGATGCAGAGATGTAACAACCTGCAGACCTATTCATTATACCTAATATTTACTAAGTGCAGAGAAAAAACCTACACTAAACCGACAATCACCAGTAATGGATTTATGGCTGTTTAACCCCTGGAAAAATATGTCATAAAACGAAAAGCAAATCTACAGATCATCAGATCATGTAATCAGGAACATGGGGGAGGGGAATGTTCTACAGAAAATAGGGGAGCAAGGTGCGTATAATAATAATATTGTAAAAGAAAATACCGTCACATGTGCACATTATACTACAATAGATAGGAGATAGATAGATAGATAGATAGGAGATAGATAGGAGATAGATAGATAGATAGATAGATAGATAGATAGATAGATAGATAGGAGATAGATAGATAGATAGATAGATAGGATAGGAGATAGATAGATAGATAGATAGATAGGAGATAGATAGATAGATAGATAGATAGGAGATAGATAGATAGGAGATAGATAGATAGGAGATAGATAGATAGATAGATAGATAGATAGATAGATAGATAGATAGATAGATATAGATGCTGTTGATGTTCTTATTACTTTGCTTCCTCCGGTAATTATATGATATTTTCGGATGACTTTTCATGCAGTTTTCCAGTATGATGATGGACACTGGTGACTGCGCAGGTGGAGGTTCCTGTATCTCCTCTGGATCTACCACCTTGTGCCTCCACCAGTCCATTACTTATATGGATATAAAGATTTTTCCATATACAAATATTTCCTGTGCCTTGTTTGGGGAGGTCAGATGTGTCTGTATGCAGAGAAGTATTGGCTGATGTGTCGGTGTCATACTGCAGGCGAGTTATGACAGATCATGAGAAATCTGGCCTGGGGCCCTGCTGGGGAGGTCACTGTAGACTGTGTGAACGCTGCTCAGCACATCCTAATTATTACAAGCATTTCCTATATTATTTACATCTTATATATCATATTATACCCTATCGCCATGCCAGAGGGGCAGTGCAGTCATTTCGGGGGAGAGGATGATGAATGTATACAAGGTGGACGGGGTAAAGTTTCATGACTTCCCTTTTCTCCCATGAGAACTAAAAGAAAATATTTATATGTGAGAGATGGGTGCACTATGGGCGTGGCCAAGAAGTCCAGTGCACTCTAATGCCCACTTTCAGAATGGGGAAGGTAACACATTGGGAGATGGTGAGATGATGCTTTACTACTGTACCCCTGGTTATAGTAACGCTTTTGTGTTAGTATTATATATACTGATAAAATACCTGGCAACAAGGGGAGCTGTACTTTTTTATGTGAATATTCATTAGGGTTTGGATTGTCAACATACCTGATGCATCCATTGATTTTAACCCCACAAGATCCAGTAATTGTGAAGAAGTTTGTGGTCAGTTTATATGAGAACCAACAAGGGAGGGGAATAAAGCAATGGAGGTGTCCGGAGCAGTACAGAGGGCGCCTGGTAAGCCTGATGTAGAGTCAAATCAAGTTTTCAGGGCAAAGGGCCACATTACCACACGTGGTTTTGCCTATGGCACCATTATCCCTACATCCCTATTTGTCTCTTGTTGGCACCGGATATGGGATAAGAATGTTGTATATGTTTATCTTGGCACTAGGTATATTGGCGCTGGACTTGCCGGCTGGTGATGTATTATGTGTCATAGTTTGTTCTATTGTGTCTACATCCTGTAGAACTTTACGTGTATGTATCTAGCTCATTGACCCATTTCATGTATGTAGAGCCAAAACCACTATGGTGATCTAAGGTGACTTCAGCACAATCTATGGCCAGGTACATCAACTATAATACCGGATCAGAACAATACAATGTAACTCCAGGTCAATCACTTCTGTGAAATCCTGTCCAGTTCCTAATGAACACTGATTGTCAATCAACTTCAGCTGCTTTTGTGAAAATGGAACAGACAACAGGTAGGAATTATGGCAAATAGCAAGAAAACGGAGCGGTTTTGTAGGTGATGACCAAAGTCCATTTCTCTGTTTTCATCCTTTTGGCTGTTGTTTTGCCCACTGCTGCATGTTGTCAGTGCTGTCACTCCTAGAGGAAGCAGGAGGCGATGTCTACAACCCACAGGAATAGCTCGGGTAGTGCAGCTCATCCAGGATGGCACAGAAATGCGACTTGTGGCAAGAAGGTTTGCGTTGTCTGTAAGCAGTGTCCAGAGCATGGAGAGTATACCAGGAGACAGACAAGTAAACCTGGAGATGTTTGGGGCTTAGCAGAACCGCTACATCCCTCTTTGTGCAAGCAGGAACAGCAGACGCTGTGCAGAGTCCTGCTGGGCCCGCGTTGGGCCGCACGGTTATTGGCATTTGCTAAACAAAACCAAGATTGGCCAATTGGACAGTGACGCTCTAACAGATAAGAGCAGGTTCACACTGAGCACATGTGACAGCTGTGACAGGGAGAATGATCTGCCGCCTCAGACTCACATGGGTATAAGCGGTTGGATGCGCTCTCCTTATCTCTGTATATGCCTTGGTGCGCTCTCATATGCTGAAAGCCTTGGGGCTGCTATCCTATCTTCCTGTTATACGCCTTTGGTGCTGCTTCCTACTTGGTAAAGCACTGGGTTGCTGCCTGCTCTCCATCTCCTTGTATAAGCCTTGGGGTGATGTCTGCTATTTCCTGGATAAGCCTTGTGGGGTTGTGCTCTCCCTATTCTGTATAAGCCTTGGGTTGCTGCTCTCATATCTCCTGTATAAGCCTTTGGGTGCTGCTCTACTACTCCTGTATAAGCTTTGGGTGGCCTCATCTCATCTGTATAAGGCCCTTTGGGTGCTTGCCATCCTACTCCTGTAAGAATTTGGGTGCTTGCTGCTCTCCTATCTCCTGTATAAGCCTTTGGGTGCTGTCTCCTACTACGTTATAAACGCCGTTGGGGCTGTGCTTCTATCTCCTGAAAGCCGTGGTGCTGCTCTCCTATCACCTGTATAAAGCCTTGGTGCTGACTCTCTATCTCCTGTATAAGCATTGGGTGTGCTGCTCTCACTATCTCTGGTATAAGTTTGGGTGTGTCTCCGTATCGCCTGTATAAGCCTTGGGATGCTTATTATCTCCTGTATTACATTTGGGGTGCTGCTGCTTCCTATCTCGTTGAAAAGCCTTGGGTGATTGCTCTAATATCTGCGTGTATAAGCCTTGGGTGCTTGTGCTCTCCTATCTCCTGTAAAGCCTTTGAGTGCTGCTCTCCTATCTCCGTATAAGGCCTTGGTGCGCTCTCCTATCTGTGTATAAGCCTTTGGGTGCATGACTCTATCCCTGATAAGGCTTACGGTGATGCTATCATATCTCCTGTATAAGCAAGGTAGGTGCTGTCTTCCGATTCCGGGATAAGCCTTTAGGTGCATGCTCTCCTAGCTTGTAACGCCGTTGGGTGATGCTCTACTATTCCTGTATAAGCATTGGGTGCTGCGCTCTCCTATCAGTGTATAAAGACTTTGGGTGCTGCTGCTCTCCTTCTGTGTATAGCTTTGGGTGCTGTCTCCTATCTCCTGTAAAGCCTTGGGTGATGCTTCCTATCTCCTGTATAGCCTTTGGGTGCTGCGCTTCCTATCTCCTGTAAGCCGTTGGGTGTGCTCTCCTATATCCGGATAAGCCTTGGGGTGCGCTCTCCTATCTCCGGAGAAAGCCTTTGGGTTGGCTCTCCTATCTTCCTGTATAAAGCGTTGGGTTCGTGCTCTCCTATCTCCTGAGAGCCTTTGGGTGCGCTCTCCTCTATCCTGTAAAGCTTTGGGTATGATCCTCCTTATCCTGTATAAGCCTTTGGGGTGCTGCTCTCTAACTCCTGTATAAGCATTTGGGTGCCTGCTCTCCTATCTCCGTATAAGCCTTGGGTGCTGCTCTCCTTATCTCCTGTATAAGCTTTTGGGTGATGACTCTCCGATCTAATGTATAAGCAGTGGGTGCTGCTCTCCTATCTCCTGTATAAGCCGTGGGTGCTGCTTCTCGATCTCGTGTATAAGCCTTGGGGTGCTTGCTTCCTACTAGGGTATAAGCCTTTGGGTGTGCTGCTGTACTATCGTGTATAAGCCTTTGGGTGCTGTTATCTATCTCGTGGTAATAAGACTTTGGGTGCTGCTCTCCTATTCGTGTAGGACCTCTTGATGCCAGCGTGGTGTGAGACCGCTGTGGGTTTCTTTAGTATAATCCTGGGGAAACTCAGGCTTTGGAACATGTATGGTACATTGCACCCTCAGTCATCAATCCCTAACACTGCTGATCCGTGCTGGGAAACATCACATAAAAACAGAGGTATGAGGCGTCGCCGGCTTGCAGAATTCTGTTGTTCTCTGTTCTTACTCCTGTTTCTCCATACATTTTTAATCTTCTGGCATACTGATAGTGCCCTGCTCCTGGGTGCATGGGAGTTTGTCTAGTAATGTGCACGGTTGATATAATGATAATGAGATTTGCGGCCTACTATCTCCTATAGAGGCAGTAGTAGGAGACATGCTGCGTCCTCTCTATGGTGAAATAATGTGTGATTGAATCTTCTATGTTGGCACTGATACCCTCTACTACTGGGGCACTATTAGGGGCACTGTGATGAAATCTTCTATGTTTTTGCAGATACCTCACTACTGGGCACGTAATTATAGGGGCACTGTGATTGAATCTTCTATGTGACTGATACCTCTACATTGGGACACTATTTAGGGCATGTGATTGAATCTTCTATGTTGCACTGAATACCTATATAATGTGGCACATTTATGGGGCATGTGATTGAAATCTTCTAGTTGCACTGATACCTCTGCTATGGGGCCAAATTAGGGGGCACTGTGATTGAAGTCTTCTAGTGCACTGATACTCTCTACTACTGGGGCACGATTATGGGCAACTGTGATTGATCTTCTAGTTGCACTGATTCCCTCTGTATTGGGACTATATGGGGCACTGTGATTGAATCTTCTTATGTTGCACTGATACCTCTACTATTGGACAAAATATGGGGGCACTGTGATGAATCTTCTATGTTGCACTGATACCCTCTAATACGGGCATATATGGGGAAACTGTGATGAATCTTCTATGTCGCACTGAGCCCTCTACTACTGGGCCCTATTATGGGGCAACTGTGCTGTGAGGCACTGTGATGATTGAATCTTCTATGGAGACAATATCGCGGGACACTGGGCCGTCTTCTATGAGACACTGGTTAAAGTTCCTCTTATGGGGGCACTTCCACTACTATGGGGAAACTATTATAGGGCGCTCTGGTTGCACTGGGCTGAGGTTACTGTAGTTAGTTGGCAATAAACATCTGAAAAAATGGTTACCAGGAAACATTTCCAGTGTACAGATTAGGTGGCAGAGTGCAGACCCACCTGTTTCTGTTGCGTTGGTTGGTGGGGCCATTGTTACTGAGGATAACAGGACGCGCTTGTGTCAATGCCACTGTTGTTCTCCATAAGTGGAGGGCTATGTGAAACAGGATGGGTCTAGACAATTAGGACGAGAGGTAGAAAATGATGACCGCTGGACAGCGCCCATAATACCGTATGAAACAGGATATTATAGTATGGATACAGTATGAATACAGGATATAGTATGGATACAGGATAACAGTTATGAATACAGGATACAGTTTGGATACAGTATGCTACAGTATGGATACAGGATACAGTAGAATACAGGAGACAGTTGGATACGGATACAGTATGGTAACAGTATGAATACAGGATTACAGTTTGGATTAGGAATTACAGTATGGATACAGTATGACTACAGGATATCAGTATGAATACAGTAGTGAATAAAGGATACAGTTTGGATACAGGAAAGTAGGATACAGTATGAATTTACGGGATACAGTTATTGGTACAGTTATGAATACAGAACAGTATGAATACCGGAACAGATGATGCAGGATGGATACAGGATACGGATGAATACAGGATACAGTTTGGATACAGGCTACAGTATGGATACAGGATACAGTTGGATATCAGCTAGGGATACAGGATACAGTTTGGATACAGTAGGATACAGGATTACAGATGAATAAGGATACAGTTTGGAAAAGTAGGGATACAGGATACAGTATGAATACAGGATTTACAGTAGAATACGTATGAATACAGGATGACAGTATGGATACAGTATGAATACAGGGAACAGTATGGATACAGGATTTACCAGTCATGGTACAAGGATTCCAGTTGGATACAAGTTATGGTACAGGATTACAGTAGGATACAGGATGAATCAGGATACAGTTGGATACAGGGTTACAGTATGAATACAGGATAACAGTATGATCAGTATGAATACAGGATACAGGTGGATACAGGAACAGAATATGGATACAGGAACAGTTTGGAATACAAGTATGGATTACAGATACAGTTATGGATACAGAGTGAATACAGATACAGGTTTGAGGGAATTTGTGTGACAGTATGGATGCAGGATACAGTTGGGATACAGTATGATACAGGCTACGTTTGGATTACAAGTATGAGACAGGATACAGTTTGGAGTTTACAGGATACAGTTTGGATACAGTATGAATACAGGATACAGTATGAATACGGATACAGTATGGATACAGAATGGGATACAGGGGATACAGTATGGGACAGGATAAGGTGGATCAGTTTGTATACAGGATACAGTATGGATACAGTATGAATTAAGGATAAGTATGGATACAGGATACAGTAGGGATACAGTATGAATACAGGATAAGTTTGGATTTACAGATGAAGGATCAGGATACAGTTGGATACGAAGTATAAATAAAGGATACAGTTTGGATAACAGGATACAGTGGATAACAGGATACAGTATGGATACAGGAACAGTTTGGATACAGTATGGATACAGGATACAGTATGATACAGTATGAATACCGGATACAGTTTCGATACAAGGATGGATACAGGATCCAGTATGAATACAGGATACAGTTTGGATTACCGTATTGGATACAGGATAAAGTATGAATACAGGATTTACAGTAGGTACAGATGAGATACAGGAATTACAGTATGGCTACAGTTGGATTACAGGGATACATTATGGTACGGATACGTATGAATACAGGCTTACAGTTTGATACGATACAGTATGGAACAGGATACAGTTTGATACAGATGGATACAGGATACAGTAGGGATACAGTATGGATTACAGGATACATATGAATTACAGGATACAGTTGGATAAAGGATTACAGTATGGATACAGGAACAGTTTGGATACAGTATGTGTATACAGGATACAGTATGAATACAGGATACGTTGGATACAGTATGGATTAAGGTAGGTGGATTTACAGTATAGATACAGGATGGGATACTGTATGGATACAGTATTATGGATACAGGATACAGTATGGATCATGGATACAGTTTGGATAAGGATACAGTATGGCTACAGGATACAGTTGAATACAGGATACAGATGAATACAGGATACAGTTTTGATACGGATAACAGTGATATGATACAGGATACCAGTATGGATTTACAGTATGGATGCCCTCTTTACCGTGTTGTTATCCCCCTTCAATCAATAAAATAAAACCCAACTTGTATTTCCTGCCAGATTAATAAGTTATGACCCGGGGGTGATGCATGGAGGAGGCCAGACCTGCCAGGATTGAAGAAGCTTCCATTGGTGTAAAACAAAATACGACTCATGAATATCGAAATTTCCATTCAAACATCGATGGCGGGGGTCCAAGGGCGGATGAATGAGCACATTAATATTTGGTCATTAGGATTCGTATGTTGCTGATGTGGAATCTATTAACTCGGTGGGCAAATAAAAAGCTGGCACTCCTTGGGTCTTAGCTCTGTGTGCGTTCGTAGCAAACTTCCTGAGACGTAAGCAAGCTTTATATTTCATTCACGGCTCCGTCTCTACACCCAGCGCAGCGGGTTAGCAGCCGGTGGTAGTACACCATATTACGGCAATAATTAAAACGACCTAAGTTCCTTTTAATATGGCACCACAGGCCCAAGTGCCATGAGGACCCCAAACTGCCATCCAATGGTTCCGCAATGTTTAGTTATGGATTCAGGACCTCGTAGAGGTTGACGAACCGTTCATCAAAGTGATTGATGAAGAAGATCCCACCTCCAAATCACTACTTGATATCACAGTATTCATCTAAACACTCATCGGTTCCTGGCAATGCTGTCAGTCAGTCCTTATAAACCAAACCATCCAACCATAAGGTGGTCTCCTTAGGACCTTATCCCTTCCCACAGTTAGAGGCATGTGTCAGAGTGATGGTGGCCTGATAACAAGGACCAAAGGAAAAGACGATCAGTCCACAGAGTCTCTCCGTGACGGACCAAGACTACATCACCTGCATGGGACTCAGCCTCCCGGCCAGCCCCACACATAGCATCACACTTCATTGCACAGGAAGGATTAGTGAGACTTTTAGTCCTACCATTTGTGGACGGTCCTAGCGAGACCTCATGGATCTGACACTTATCTCCGTCCGTAAAATGGAGTGGAGAAAGGGAGTAAGGAGCCGACCGATATTGGCGTTGGCATTTTTTATTGCCGGCTTTATTAAACAACTATATTAACTGGGGCAGGTTAGCTGTTGTTTTGCATTAGTGGTATGGCCATGAAGTACATAAGACTGCACCATCCTAATATAAACCATGCAGATACTCGCAGTTACTCTGCCAATACTTCTTCCAAACTTGCGCTGCCTTGTTCATTGCAGAGAAGGTCCGAGAAATGCGATCCACATGAAGACCACAGACGTGTGTCTGACCGCATCACGGCTGATCCTGGACCAGATGGGGGAAACGGATCTGTCTTTCCGTTTACTTATTTTTGGATGTATTTGTCCAAGGCTCAGAAGTGTATGAAAAATTTAATGTAATTAAATATACAATTAGCATTTAAAATAACATGCGGGGGGGGACATTCAATAATGGGTGTGATGTCTATTGGTTGCACGGTTTTGGTGCACTTTGTGGTACAAATGATGTTTTGGCTACTTTCCATAAGGCCAAATAAAGATGAGGGAAATGCAAAGTCACTTATTAATTAGACAACGCTGGCGCCAAATTCATTATTTGCTTAGACTCGTTTCCACAACACTGAACTAGAAGTCATGATTTGCAATTTGACCAAATTTTGTTAAGCACAGAAAAAACTTTCCACTTTATAAGGACCAATTGCTACATAGAGGGACATGGCCGCCAAAAAAAAGAACCTTTTAACGACAAAGGCAGAGAAAAAAAACACAACTACTGAGAAAGGAAACAAAACAAAAAAAAAAAAAATACAGATACAACAACTTACAAGAAGAATCACTGATGAATCAGATAGCAATAGAACAGTTAGATAGTGACGCTTTTCGACGCCTATAGCATCTTAATCATAATCATGAGATATGATTAAGACGAGTATAGGCATCGAAACCGCCAATCCATTTCGTCCCTATTAAGTACCCCACTTTTGGTTAAATATAGACAAGCACTCTTATGGACAGTTTGCAATGTTGGTATGGCGTCGAGGACTTGAAGGGCGGGCAACACTGCATGGACGTGGAGGGCGAATCGAGGTGATGGGTGGAGTGAACCAGACAACACATTTTTTTCTTTGACTTGTAATTGTTGACTTAGTAAAGAAGCAGCAGCAACGAAGCGGGAGGCTACAAAGGGGCACCTAAAAATAGATGTTATAAGGAAGGAAAGCAATGTTATACTCCGTATACGTATGCCGTTACATAGGGGCCTCTACACCTCCAGGATTGGTTAAGGTTAAAGGGTGGGGAAAGGAAAAAAATGTTAATCCAACAGCCGGGACTCCTGCTCCAGCTACCAACAAATGTTGGCAAGTTAGGGGGATGAGGATGTAAGTCGGATGTCATTCAGCCTTTCCAACATCATAGCTGTGACTGCAGCTCAGTACTGGACTATAATAGGCTGGTTTTATTCAGGACTCTATCTGGGAATATGAGTTGTAGCTATATTGGATGTCACTATGCCAGCATTCCAACGCATGTCTGCTAAAGAAATGACCCGTAGACCATAGAATTGTATCTGTAGCCAAGGCAAAATGCTAAATAGCTTCTTGGACCTTTTTTTATTGTTCATGGACTGGGAAGACTCCCAGCAGTATATATATCAATATAATATTACGGAATAATTAGGCTACAATCCAGTTGATTTTACCCATAAGCCCAACCATGCATGTGCTTTGGGCTGCAGAGTCGGTTTAGGCAGCAAGGAAAGCGGATACAAAAGCTTTAATCTGTATCAGCATCCTCAGGGCACCAAACAGCTTTACAGCAAAGCCATAGTCCTGCAATACGAAGGGTATAGATGATACCACCCCCATATGAGGAAATCCATCCCAAATGCAAATCCTGGCCGTGCGATCATAGATACCATCCTAGGTGGTGAACATTAAGCTTACAATCATCCGTATGATACGGCTGCTTTTATACTGTGTGATAGCAGCCTCAGAATTAGGGATGATCTTTAATTACATAAAAACCTCAGATTCTCTACACGTTACAGTTGTGTACACGATAAAACTCCGGCAGCGCGTTATCACGTGCCCCCGTTGCTGTATTTGTATGCTCTTTCAGCCATAATGGCGAATGTGCGGCGAGTTGAGTGATTAACAATGATTCGGCGAGGGGGGTTAAATGTCACTGGGTGGAGGTGATACGTTCTCAGCGATGGTGACGGTGCCGATCACCATTACCCCTCTGAGTCAGCCGAAACCATCATAAGTGAGCACCAGCAGGTCAACGTTGCGGGGGGACAGACAGGAAGTACGGACTTCAGTAAATGGAGACAAGTGATGTGGTCAGAAAACTTTATATCTGTCACAATTTTAGGAAACGTTTTATTATCAGTAAAAATGTTTGTGGATTTATAGAAACCTCTGATTCATAAAGATTATTCACATATTCAACTTTCACTGAACGTCTTCATGTGCCATGGATCCGTTGCCAATTTATAAGAAAAGTGATATCATTGTCAAAGGGAAAAGTTACATCTTTGAATTATACCCCAGCGCTTGCAACACGATTCATGATGATGGTGGTAGGTAACTGTGTACATACAGACATACTATCCTGTACTGAGCATGATTACATCCTGGATTATACCCCAGACTGCACTCATATTCTGCTGTGGTGCAGACCTGTGTACAAAATGACATGTACTATCCGTACTGATTCTGAGTTACATCCTGGATATAACCCCAGAGCTGCACTCACTATCTGCTGCTCGGTGCAGTCACTTGGACATAACACATGAAATTACTTATCTGTCACTGTCATGAGTTACATCCTGTTATACCCCAGAGCTGCACTCACTTATTCTGGCTGTGGTGCAGGTTTTCACTGGGTACAACATGACATTACTTATCATGCACTGATCCTGAGTTACATCCTGGATTATACCCCAGAGCGGCACTCACTATTCTGCTGGTGCAGTCACAGTGTAACATACATGACATACTTATCCTGTAATGATCCTGAGATACATTCTGTATGATACTCCAGAGGCTGCACTCACTTTCTGATGATGGGTGCAGTCACTGTGTAATACATGACATTACTGATCCGTTACTGATCCTGAGTTACAGCCTGTCTTATCCCCAGGGCTGCACTCACTATCTGTGTTGGTGCAGTCATGTGTAATACATGACATACTTCTATCCATACTGATCCGAGTTACATCTGTGTTATAATCCAGAGCTGCTACTCATATTCTGCTGATGGTGCAGTCACTGGACATACCTGAAATGACTGATCTCTGTATGATCCGAGTTACGATCCTATAGTCACCCCAGAGCTGCACCACTATTCGCTGCTGGTGCAGTCACTGTGTAATACCATGACATTACTTATTCCTGTACTGATTCCTGAGTTACATCCGGATATTATACCCCAGAGTGCCACCACTATTCGGCTGCTGGTTGCAGGTCAATGTGTACTTACATGACATTTATCATCTGCAATGATCCTGAGTAAATCCTTTTATATACCCCAGAGGGCATCACTATTTGGTGCTTGCTGGTGCAGTCACTGGAAATACATGACATTACTTATCCTGTACTTGATCTGGTTCATCGGATTATACCTCCTAGAGATGCAATCACTATTATGTGCGGTGAGTCACTGTGTACATACATGACATTACTGAGCCGTTGTATGATCTGAGTTTACATCCTGTATTATACTCCACAGCGCACTCTCACTATCTGTGCTGTCCGGTCCGGTGTAATACATGACATGAATTACTTACTGATCTGAGTACATTCCTGTATTATACCCCAGAGCTGCCAATAACTATCTGCTGCTGGTGCAGTCACTGTGTAATACATGACATACTTATCCTGTACTGATCCTGCGTACATCTGAATATACTCCAGAGCTGAAGCACTCACGATTTGCTGCGAGTAATTGACATTCTGAAGTCAATATAGAAGTCGCGGAGGGCCACAGCGGAAAACTTTTGCATTCAATCTCCTCGGACCAACAAATGGCAACTGGAAAACGGCGCAGATGGGTAGCAATTGTTATAGATCTTCGGTTGCTTGCAACTTCCAGCCAGGATAGCAAATCCTACAGATGTGAAGGGCCAGTCTAACTTGTTTTGGACTGAGTGTGGAAGGTAGTACTTAAGTTCATGTATGGTCAGTAGAGCATGGACCAGGGCTCCATAGTACACTATATGTGTGTGACTGGTGCTGGACTTGACCCGAACACAAAGAGTTTGCTGCCCTGCAGGTCTGTCTACAGACCAGGAGCTGTAATATTCTCAAATGTCCATGGAGATATTATTCCCCTGACCTCACTGTAATGTGCCTACATGTTACTGATCTAGATGTCAGGGAGCACCATTCCAGAACCAAGGAAACAGTCCAGTACCAATCCTGCAGGGATCTAACCAACAAGTGTGGTAAAGAAAATTTGACATTTGTGTTTGAGTCAATAAATGTAATTATAGAAACATCATCTGTATATCGTGATAATTCCTATAAGGATCTGCTATATTCTCCATTATAGCCAGTAAAAACAGTGAGGCACTGTCTACAGCCTGCGGGGACATACAAGGAGTGTGACTGCATTAGTGGACCAGATCCCTTGGGCTGGTCTATCCAGCAGTGGAAATAACCATAATTGTAAGGCTGATCATCAATATAAGAAAGAACACTAGAGTAATTGGGGCGAGTTTTTTTTTATACACTGTTCAAAATAATAAGGGGAACACTAAAATCTACAGAATACATGTCAGGTTATTGAAAATATCAATAAAACCCTTTAAACCTGGGCGGGGCTTTGTTATAAGACTCTAGTGATGCGGCCTCCACATGGCCTGTGTGACCTTCCATAAACCTGAACATGCCTATGTAGAATCAGTAATGCGTATGGGCCTACAATGCCGGTGTGACCTCATATAAACACTGAAC
Organism: Engystomops pustulosus; assembly: GCA_019512145.1. NCBI lineage: Eukaryota > Metazoa > Chordata > Amphibia > Anura > Leptodactylidae > Engystomops > Engystomops pustulosus. The sequence goes on from WNYA01000049.1 coordinate 96,881, forward strand.
ATGACTCCTTATGAGACTCAGTAATGTGTTGGCATCCCACATGCTGTGTTGTGACTCCTATAACCAACTGAACATTGCTCTTATTGAGACTCAGTAATGCGTATAGGCCTCCACATGCCTGTTGATTTAGTATAAAGCCCTCACATGGTCCTTATGAGGACTCAGTAATGGGTATGGCATTCCACATGCCTGTATGATGTTCAGTTCACACCCTGGACAGCTCCTTATGAGACCCATAGGGTGTTGGGCTCACATTGCTTGTGTGACCCTATAACACCTGGAAAACATGATCCTATGAGACTCATAAAGGTATGGCCTCCCCATGCCTTGTGACCTCTATAACACCTGGACATGCTCCTGAGAATCAGTAAGTGTTAGGAGCATCACATGCCTGTGTGACCTTCCTATAAACACGATGGGGGGTGGAAAAAAACCTGCTCCGTATGAGGGACTCAGTAATGTTATGGCTCCAATGCCTGTGTGACCTTCCTTATAACACTGAACATGCTCCTATATGAGACCATTAATGTGTATGGCTCAACATGCCTGTGTGACCTTCCTATAACACCTGGACATGCTCCTTATGAGACTCAGTAATGTGTATGGCCTCCACATGCCTGTATGATTTCAGTATAACACATGGACATGCTGCTTATGAGACTCAGTAATGTGTATGGCCTCCACATGCCTGTATGATTTCAGTATAACACCTGGACATGCTCCTTATGTGAGAATCAGTAAGGTGTATGGCTCACATGCTGTATGATTCAGTATAAAAACTGGACATGATCTATTGGACCACTCGGGTGGGTGGCCTTCACATGCATGTTATGGACCTCGTATCAGGCCTGGCTATGCTCTCTTTCATACTCAGTAGTGTATGCGGCCTCCCACAGTGTGCTGTGTGACCTTCCTTATTATGAACACATGAATAAGGCTCCTTATGAGATCAAGTAATGTGTATGGCCCTCTAACTGCCTTGTGTGACCTTCATATAAACACTGACATGCCTCTTATGAGACTCAGTAATGTGTAGGCTCAATGCCTGTGTGTGACTTCCTATAACCATGAACATGCTCCTATGAGACTCAGTTACTGTGTAGGCCTCCACATGCGTGTGACATTCCTAGAACACATGAAAATGCCCTTATGAGAATCAGTACTGTGTTGGCCTCCACAGCCTGTAGACCTTCCTAGAAACATTGAAAATGCTCTTATGAGAAAAGGTTGGAGAACATGCAGGCGTCCATAGCACAATGCCTAATCATGCAGGAGCTGTGTCACAATATAGCCACATGTGGGCAGGGACAGCCAGTAGCAGAGCTGGGTAACCAGGGCCACGAAATATGGTCTCAACATGGGTTGAGATTAATCAGGGTAGGTTACCTAAGGCGAGCACATGGAGGGCGCGTGTGACATTCCAAAGAAACGGTCCTACCCACATATTAATGACCCAATGCCCAAATCGGTCATTGCTGGAGGACTGCTATGCAGGCTCATTCCCCCTTGTCACGTTCACACTGAGCACATGTGACAGCTGTGACAGGGAGAATGATCTGCTGCATGCAGGTCCGTCCAGCATGACCGATTTGGCAGTGGGTCAGTAATAATGTGGGTAGACTTTTCTTTGGAAGGTCACACAGCCCTCCATGTGCTCGCCGGAGGTACCCGGATTAATCCTCAGACCCAATGTGAGACCATATGTAGTGGGCCCTGGGTACCCGCTGCATGGCTGTGCCAGGCCACATGTGGCTATAGTGTGACAGCAGCTCCTGCATGATGAAGGCATTGGTGCTATGGACTGCCCTGCATGTTCTCCAGACCTGAATCCAATCGAGCACATCTGGGACATCATCTCGTTCCTGCCACTAATGCCACATTGCTCCACAGATTGTCCAAGAATTGACTGATACTTTAATCCAGGCCTGGGAGGAGATGCCTCATGAGCACTTCTGTCGCCTCATCAGGTGCATGTTCAGGTATGTGCAGGGAGGTCATACAGGCATGTGGAGGACACACAAGCTACTGAGTCTCTTAAGTAGTATGTACAGGTGTTATACAGAGGTCATAGAGGCAGCACAGCCTACTGAGTCTTATAAGGAGCATGCCAAGGCACTTGCAGGGAGGTCATACAGGCATGTGGAGGCCATACACATTACTGAGTCTCATAAGGAGCATGTTCATGTGTTATAGGAAGGTCACACAGGCATGTGGAGGCCGCATACACTACTGAGTATAAAGAGGAGCATAGCCAGGCCTCATACAGAGGTCATACAGGCATGTGAAGGCCACACACCCTAGTGCAGGGGTCAGGAACCTTTTTGGCTGAGAGAGCCATTAACACCACAAA